>NIUQ01002126.1:0-30285 GCA_002796945.1 Plectus sambesii
TGAAGAGTGAAAAATAAGTTAGCGAGCGAGAGGGGACAGAAAGACAACGAAAACAGCACAGCGATCGCGCATGCATGCATGACTACAATGAACGAGAGCGAAATACGTTCGGCTGGTGCCGTAAGTACGACTAAACGCTGCAAGCCAATGCAACAATACAAAAATGTCGCAAAGTGCGAAATCTTCACCACAAATTATGAAAGGCGTGCAATGCGGTGATTGACGAGCGATGACTTCACCAGGATATTAGCCCAGCCCGCATCTCAGCCGACAAATCACCGCACTCTCGTTAATCTCAATGACAAAATTCATAAAATATTCCCTTTCCTGCTCCTCTACAATAGCCATATCAGTACAAGGGGCACCAGCTGAACGAATTTCTCACAAAGTGGACGTACAATTAGGGATATAATGACAATTTAACAGACATGGACAGAAAGAGCGCTCCGATTAGCGGATGCTCGTGAAGAGGTTGAGCTTCGAGCGGACGGCCTTGCACTGGCCCGCCTTGCTGAACACGTGCCAGAAACGGAGCGTCTCGTCGCCCGCTCCCGTCACGATCGACTCCCCATCCGGCGACATTGCCTGAATCAGGGAGATACAGTTAGAATATTATTTATGAGAAGCATTGTGTACTATATCTATAATATATTTAATACGAGAAACATATTATATTGTATTACTGTATAAAATATTAAGTATACTGTATGCACCTCTGCATTACCATTACTAATTCGTACACACTATGAGTGATGAAAATGCAGAATCTGTGATGTCAACACAGAAACCTAATCGAATGTCTATATTTTAAACACACATAACTGATATAAAATTGTCTCGGGCACTGTCCCACTAAACGCAAAGCCCCGCCTTACCAAGTAGAGCACGCGGTAGGTGTGTCCCGTGAGTTTAGTGATCTGTTGCAGCGACGGATACTTCCAGATATTGATTTGATTCTGAGAGTAGCCGTGGGTAGATACCAACTCGTTGCTGTGCTTCGACCAAGCGACGTTGCAAACCTGGCTGCCCGTGTCGATGCACTGCATCGCCTGGCCGGTCAGCGTGTTCCAGAATCGCATGCAGCGATCGGCGGTCCCGCCTGGAATAATCAATTGAATTAACAGAATACCTCGCCAAGGCCATTTTTGAAAAATTACGCGAATTTATACTAATTACGTTACATACTGAAAGTCGATTGAGAATATCTAAAATCGTTTATACAGGTACATGAGTAACCGGCTGATTCTGTCCGTTATAAGCGAATACCTTAAGAACAATAATACAGTCTAAACCGGATAAGTGCAACTCGACCGGGCACGAAAAAATGATTGCACTTATCCGGTTTTAGATCGTGTACAAAACATAGGGCGAAAAAATCCGAGGCATAGAAAAGCATAGAAAAATGTTGCACTTATCCAGTTTCGTCTGTACATGCCTCGGCTCACTTTCACTCGACTGATCATTCTACACGAAGCCACCAAAGACAGTGGGCCGGTTTCATATCGCATACTTTAACTAAAGTCGTACATAAAGCAGTGATAAAGAATAGGCCTAAAGTACGCGATAAGAAACCCGCCCAGTGAAAAAAGGAATACAAACCGCCGGAGACGAGGAGACCATGATGGTGAGGAGACCAAGCGAGCGCCTTGACGGCGGCGTTGTGGTCGGTGTAGGTCTGGACGGGCTCATTCTTGCGCAGACTCCAAACTAGCAGCTGATTGTCATTTCCGCCCGACGCGAGGTACTGATGGTCGGGGGACCATTTCAGCCCACACACCTATAATCAACAGATTTTTAATACATCCACTTAACGCCAGTACAAAGCGTTACTCTTCCGCGAGACTTTCTATATACGCGGAGAACTGATCATTAAATGCATGCGTAGAATTGGCAATGAACCGAAGAGCTAGGGTCGTTAGCGCAAAAGATATTGAGATAACTAGCTGTACACTTTCTGATAAAATGCTGCATTCAATACTGCACACTACTATTACATCGAACATTCCATTAGCGCGGACGTAGCAAGTCATGTTGTTTTCATACAGACATTATTTCACCTCGTTCCCTTTCGCTTAACAAAACCAACATGTTCAAAGTCTCAATACAACTATTCAAAATAGATTTACGTAAAACCTGTATTCATTAGGTCGGTAAAATACCGCGTACTTTAGCTAAAGTCGTAATTCCCTCAATGCTAAAATATATCAAAAACGTCCAACTATAGCTAAAATACAGTCAACTGCGTTTATAACGCCTGGCTCTATAACGTCGGTCTTTGGCCGGTCCCTTGACCGACGTTATAAAAGCAGATACTGTACACGATATGAAACTGTTCTATCGACTCGAGCCATACCTCCTGTCGATGGGCGTTCAGTTTGCGTTCGACGACGACGGGTGGGGAGCGAATATCCCGCTGGATGATGAGACGGTCCCGCGAGCCGGAGCAGACGAGATCGCCGTTCCACGCGAGACAGCCAATACGAGAAGAATGACCCGGCAGGTTCAGCGTACGTTTCTGGGCGTGAACGTCCCATACTTGCGTCAGACCTAAAAGAAAGCACGCTGTTTTCTTCTCTTATTCAATTAAAACACTCATTTGATGAAACTGAATGCAAATGTGAAGAACTAAGTAAAAGGATCCTATTTAAGTATACTGAACCACCAACCGCTTTGTCGACGCTATGCTACTAATTTTCTCATATATTGCGTTTTATTTTTGCAGCGTGCATACAATACAATTACCAAGAACCTACTGCACATAGTGATATCTCTTTAACAATATTTCGCGACATTCAGTCAGCATTCCGACTGACACAAATAACAGTCAAAAAGAATTCGCAAGATGCAATGCATAATGCGTCTCGTAAAAATAAGTATCGAAATATACGCGTACCTTTGGACGTGCCGACCGCCAAAGCATCCCCCTTTTCCGTCCACTGCACGGAGGTGACCGTATCGCTCTCCGAGCTCAGGTCGCACAGCTTGACGACCTAAACAAGAAACGTCAACCATATGAGCCATTCATCAGCATTTTAATGGCAAATTATTCTTTCAAATAGCAACGTTTAGACAGCGAATCTCTATGTAGTAATGTTCATACGTGATGCTTGCCTAACTGGAGTACAATACGCTTTTACCCTTCCCTAAATATACACCATAGATTAAATGTGAGATAATTACGCCTGATCCTACCCAGATTATGATCCATCTTTTTGTACGAGAAAAGTGTTATAAATGCAAATAAAGACGATAAGTACCTGACTGTTGCACGCACTCCACAGGTACACACACGAGCCGAGACCCACGGAGAGCATGTTCTGCGACGACCAATCCACAAGGTTCAGGTAGAAGTCATCCTGGAGTTCTGGGGCGTCCAATACCTAAAAAATACCAGATTATCATCCTGAACCTGATGATCTTTCTAATTCGGCAAGAATTCAAGTCTAGCGATGCACTGTTAACAGCATTTTAGCACAATGCCGCATATATTTACCAGAGCGCGCGTAAAGAGCGGCTTGCATTCATTCATTCATTTATACCTTAAAGAAATTCATATTCTATTTGACAAATAGACATCAGTCTGATACCAAGTATAAAAATACTCAACAGGAATAGTTCATTTGAAAGCGCCCCATTCCAAAAAATCCAGCGTTTTATCTTATACTCTCCCTTAAGCTTCATTCTACGCATTCAAAATAACGTAAACTATTCTAAATTATTGTGCTTCTCGCATCCTTGCATTTTTATAAATAAAGAGTATAGAACAATAAGAAAGCCCCTCAAAATAATACAGACATCATGTCACCAAATAAGGCAACATTATGTTTACCAACCACACAACGCTTCTTATCTTAGAAGCGTAAACAGGATGCAGTCCGCGCGCGAGTGATAAAAAAAGCATCAAAACAATAGACCGGTAACACAATAGTGTCCTAAACATAAATAACTCCCTTAGCGATACACAGCGCTACGCTTCACAGTGAACTCCAGCAGTATTACAATTTAAAACACGATTTATCGACCGGTCTATAATGTGCTTCACTGCAGAACAACTTTCGACACGATAAACCAATAAAATAGCTCACCTTGTAGGGATTCTTTGGCACTTTGCGCTGAGGCTTGCGTGGCGACTTAAGCAGACGCTGACTGTTTTCGGAGAGAGGCGTGAGGCTGTTCAGATTGACGATGGGACTGCCGCCGGAGGCAGAAGTGCTCGCGTCGCCGTATTTTGTAGGAGTTCGCATCGTCTGGTACTGGAAGAGGCCCGGACTTGCCAACGCTCCCAGCGTGTTCGCTTCTTTTGGCGGCGTGCCACGCGACTTGCAATTAAAGTCGATCTGAAAGCGGCGAGATGATCAAGGTAATTTACGCAATCAATGGATCATTCATTTTAACTTGTCAGTTCTGAATTCAAATTCATTGAATTAGTGTTCTAATAGAATACATTGGTGACGAATTTAAATGAAAGACCATGCTTTACGCCTGGGAAGAAACTGCACTAATAAACTGCGCTTTTTGAGTACCCTACCATAGTACGCTATGCACGATAACACTTATATAACTGAATACTTTCATTTTATTTTAGTAGATTATATGATTACGGATCCAAAACGCATCTGAGCTCACCCATTTATCCATAGCATATAACTTCGTCTTGCTATTTTTAAAATTGCATACACGCGCCGTTAAAGGAAATAACGCAGCTAATCCCCAATTTGCTCAAAATCCTTCTCTTATTACGCTAGCGCTCACGCGGCCTTGACAGTCTTGCCAATAACAATCCCCCATAAGAAAACAACCTCGCATAACATCAATTTTAGCATCGCGAGGAAAAACAGCGTGCCAGGAATAATGCGAAAATTTCTTCTACAAAACTGACAGACTTTCAGTGGCCAAATAAAAAAAACCAAGAGGAGCCGAAACGAAAAAATGCTCCACCACAAATTGCTCACCCTTATATCATCAATCTTCGCCTTGAGCAGTTCGTTCCTTAGCAGCGCGCGGTGAGCAACAGCTTCTTGGCGAGTATCTTCAGCAGAAGCAGGCGATTGCTGGTTTCCATTCGCGCCTGCAGGTGCCCTCGGTGCGCCCATCTGGGGTCGTTTAAAAGCTCCGCCGCTGGCACCCTCCACACTCAAGGCGCTGTTGCTCAATGCCGCGAATCGCAGCGTCCAATCCTCATTTGGCAGCCGAATCGGGATGAACCGATCCCCTCCCCCACCATTTGAACGCGATGACTTTGTTGGCGTTGTTTGCGGTGAACGCGTCTAAATAGGCTTTTTTGTTTTTAAGGAAATAATTTGTGAATGAGAATGAAGAGACACAAGGGGCGGTAATATGAAAGTGAATCACCAGTCTACGCATAATACGCGTTCTGACTCACTTTTGCTTTACTTAATGTTGTACAGCTCGTTTGATAAGGCCTCTAGGAACACTCGCCTGTGCTAGGAACATAGACGTAACTGAACCCTCAAGAAGCGAATAAACAATGCAAATTGATGAGGTTCTTTACGTGCACATTTCCCGTTTTGTTGAAGGCTCGATCATAATTATGATAAGCAAGCACACGTATTTCGATAAGTTCCCAGCGCGTTCTATGATATGACTTGACAAAATGGTGGCACGATTTGCAATATATTGCACAGTTCGGTTCATACAATATCGCAAAGGGCAGTCATCGATGCAGACTTTTTAGTCTAGCGCTCGTAGCTTCTCGGTAGTAATCATTACCGAACATCGCAAGTTAATTCAAGTGGTATAAATAGTGCTGAAATTACTTGTATAACAACCAAAGCGCACANGTGCTGCATCAAGAAACGACGTTCGTAATCGTGCGGAATCATCGCTGACCGATAAAATTTTCAATGCCTATGGCGCGATGAACTCCACTGAAAAAACGGAAATTTTTTCTTTTAAACCAACGGAAAGGGTATTCAATGACTACTCGTAGAAATGATCATTAAACTGCAAGTATTCAGCAAATTAAAGATTATTTTATGCATAACTCTGTTATTCATCACATAATATATCATAAGAACAGAATAGTAAACTGTCGCATGCAATAGTAAACAAATAAGCAATCATTCAATGCAGAATGCATTCAAATCATTCAAAAATTTACCTTGCTGCTCTTTCAAAATGAAAAGAGCTTAAAGTCGAATATGGTCGACTTGATATCAGCAAGCCAATCCTTCCATCACTCGGATGGACAATTGTAAACAAAAAAAGATTTCCAGCGAGCCACGAGGTCGCTGAACGCTCGGCTGGAAAACAGGAATCTTGTATATCCGGCGTTTGTGGACGATTCTCCACCGTTATCGATCAAATAAAGTTACGACTCAATATTTGAGGTTGAGTTTGGACTAAAAATTATGCATTTAACATGATATAGAGTTGATTTTGGGTCTGCTTAATGAGATATAAAACTACGGCTTATTCTTGCCACGGGAATGAAGATTTAATCGAATGTTACAAGTGGTAGTGAAGCGTCCCCGAACGAATTTGTTTGTCTTCAATCGATAGTCCCACATTATAGACGCTTACTGACATAGGTCGTCTTTAGTTGGTTACGGTAGTTAGTGGCATCATTGCGCGATGCGGTTCGCCGTGTTATCGCGATGAAGGTCCCAATTTCCGCGCAGTGCACAATTTATGAAACCTTCTTATTGAAGATAAAGAACCTTCATTATTTTTGTTATTGCAAAAACTGCTCGCGACGATACAACTTATTTGAAAGAAGATTGCACAGTAAAGCATAATCGAGGAGAAAACTGCATTCTCGCATGGAAAGGGAGTCATTTGTGTGGGAGGGACAATTTTCGCGCGCTAGTTGTATTGTATCTTGCATTGCATTCAAGCATTTATTTAGCCATGATTGATTGTTTTATGATCACAACTAGACCGGCATTTATTTTAGGCCGAATAACTCGCAGATGTGAGGACGGCCCCAAACAATGGCACGACCGGTTCAAGTTGAACCAAAGAAGGACTTGCTGCACAGACACTTTTCAAACGAGAACGCTGATACCAGCTTAGACGACGATGCTACCGATGTAAACGGACAGAAAGGCGACAAGCGAAAGTTTTATCCCGAACCCAATCCCCTGCCGGAACCGCTGCGAACGTGGCGTCGTGAGATGAAGACCATTTGGTTGGAAGAAAAGACTACAAAGGTAAAGGCGATGGAGCACTTGCTTAGGGGTGCCGATGGGACAGCGGCTTTTTCGAAGCCATTTTTTTCTGTTCTGTAGTCTGTTTTCGCTAGAGAATAGAGGAAAATTAATAGAGATGAATTTTGTTATCCAGAATTTTGTTATTACGCTTTCAAATAATACGTGAATCATACTACGTCCTTACAGTTACAGTTACAGTTCGCTCACTAGAGGGACTGACTTGACCGCTGGGAGCTACTATAGTTTTATGCAATTATATACGAATCCAGGACTGTATTCCATGACGGGGCCATCGAGGCGTATACCTTAGTTTCAACTTGAACATCAACAGTCAAATGCATTGCACACACAGAAATTAGTGTTCAGTTTATTTAAATACCATCGATTGCCATTTTAATGCTATTTGGAACAGTAAAATCCCAGAATACGCAACTATCTTGAGCAAAAAGTAACCTAAAAATTGCAAAAAAGGTATTTTTCTGACGGATTGCTTTCATTTCGCAGGGAGTAAAAATACGCGAGTATTTGTTCTCAGTGGTATTCGCTGGAAGCAAAGATCCCTTCGATGCGGCGTTGACGCTGGCGCAACGTGTGCCCGACTATACAATCCAGAAACCAAACAGTCTTTCTGGAACCATCCTGCGTGAATTTGAACATTGGCTCAATTTACCGACGACAAATAAGGAGAAACTCTTTGAAGAATTCGTCGATGAATCCTGTCAGGTATGCAACTTTCAGAGTATAAAATAATGGATGGGTTCGTGCCTGAGGCCAGTTACACAAAACTTGTATAGTTTTAAAATGTAGAAATTTAATTACATTTATACATTTTCATCGCTCACTCGTTCACATAGCATTTGATGATAATACAGATATATAATATATATGTACGTTTTGAAATTGAACATTTACATTAGCTCTATGTAATTTTAACGCGAAATTAACCTGAATGGTGTATTCATTTTTTCAGATTCGTGCCTTCAAACTTGGCACGGCAAATCACACGTGCCATTTGGAAGTGATTATTCGCATCTTCCATCTTAATGAAGCGCCTTCCGACGGTAATTCGAGCATCAAAGAAAAGCTCGTGCCACTTATTCATGTACGTTTTTAGATTCTTAATTCTATTGTTTTTTCTGTTTGCTTGTACTGAACGTTTGCCCCAATAACTACTGGCGCGCTTGGTTGGCTTAAAAGTGTTAATTTGGTTTGTAGATCGTCTCTTAGTGGCGCTCTTGAATTTTTAGCTGTTTTTCGAGTAAAGTGCGGACACTTTACTTCTGATCGGTGCGAACGTATGAACGTACATCCTTATATCTTTTTACAGATGCTAGCATCGTAGCTTCGTGCTTAAGTGATGCAATCATTTGCTTTTCGTTTCATTCAGTATTACTGGTTCTAATTTGATTGAGTGAAAGGTTTTTCTGTTCTTGAAAAGATTTTATGTCGCGGTGTAATTTTCTAAAAGTTGAATGAGATTCTTTTTCAGTCTCAAGTATCAAATGGATGATAATATGCTTAAAAATAACTTGCTTCTTCATTTAAGCAAAAACTGCGAGTATACTGTCATTACATGAAATCACAATTTTAAATGTGAACAAATCGGTCTCATTATCATGCAATTCATTACTAAACTTTAAAATCTAAGTATCATATTTCTTTCGTCTCAGTACGCTTCGAATCTCTTACTTTTTCAGGAAATGATTCGAGACTGCAAGTTCAAAGACGCAATGCACAGCGCTCAGTGTCTGAACGTACAGTCGTCCTTCACATTGGAAGATTTGGTGGTGCCGTGCGTGCTGCAAGATAGGTTGATGCCAGTGGAGTCGTACGTGGCGGGCAACAAGGAATTGCAACGGGAGCTGGTCGTCTATTTTGACAATCTGCTCGCTCCACGTTTCAACTTCAATCGCTTCGTAGAGCAATGGAAGGAGCATGGGGTCACCGCTGTGCGCAGGGACAAGTGGCAGGGAAAAACACTCCAGGTGTGAACGAGAAATTTTTTAACGTTTAGATTTGTTAACGACATAAGGTGAAGGGAATATGCGGGCACAAGCGGGAAGTTTTGTGGTGTAATCCACATTTTTTAGCGCATTTTATCACGAAATTCTGTGATTTGTTTAATTATTTTATACTTTTTGCAGCTTTCTCTTTGGTGTATGGCGTAATACCAGAGCATTTCATGAGTAAATATAAAACATTTTCGTTGTGCGTAATTAAAACATTATTTCCATTGTTGCATTCTCAACTCTCTGAAAGCTAAATTCAAACTCACCGCGCTGGGAGCGCACGATGGGAATGTAATGATCGATTTTTCACGCGGGCGCTACTTACTGTATAGCGGATTATAACCCTGACGATTCGATATAATAAATTACTAAATTACATGAATTGACAATTCAGAAGTTGGTGGGTCGGCTCCTGAAGACATTCGATCTGCCAAGTGAATTGGCGCCAAATCTGCGGCGTTCTCGTACTCAGGGGACAATCAGGCACGTCTGTTTCAAGCGCTACACCGAACAGTCCCTCTCTGACGCCAACTTCTCCGATTACGTTGAGGTATGCGTTTTACTGTGTTTAACTTTTCTCTGTTCTTTCACAAATGCTATTTTTTTTCACAATTGACAAATATGGCACACATTTTTAAAATTCCTAATTCAGGATAACGTATTTCAGGATTTGATCAGAGTGCATCCAGAAATGAAGTCGTATTTGCTGGATCAGCTCGTGTACCAGAAGCAGTTGAAAGAAGCCGCCAGGTGGGCGGTGAAGTTCAACTGCAAGAAGGGACACATGCCCATTCCGGTTATTCATTATATGAATGCTCATCCTGAATGTTCGCGGCAAGCTCCGAACGTTGATTCCTCTCTGTAAGTCGAACACACTTTTTATACTCTCTTGTTTTATCATGTGATATTTGCTGGGTTCATTTCTTGAGGCATAGAATGTATTTCAGAATCATTTAAAATTTGCAATGTTTAAGCGAAGGAATAATAATACATTCACGAGAATTGTATGAGTAGCTCCGTCAACACTTATAGAATTTTCAGCGTATGATATAAAACGTCTGTTAGTATACAAATTGCGTAATTTCGAGCATGATCTGATCAATTACCTAGCTGCAAATCTATTGTTGCAAAAATATAATGAAATAGGTCCTTGGCGCGAAATTAGGAATGAGTGGGAGAGGGGTATCTACAAAGGTACGAGGAAGTCCGTAGTATAGTGATTCTCAAGAACTAGAAGGAATTTATTAAATTAATTAAATTAAACTAGATTAAAAAACGAGACATTATCTCTTCCAGCCCCCTCAGCCTCTCCCATTGATCCAATTTTATTACTCATGTAAATTGTAGAAACTAATCATATTTCTGCATATAATATATCACTTTCATCATACATCTGTTCAAAAAACATATGATGACACTGCAGAAATGTAATTACATTTTACATTTGTTTTCTGAAATTGGCCCCTGATTTACTGAGCTTTTTTCAGGCCTGCGGATGTCACAGATTCGGTCAACGCTACGTCTCTCGTCCTACCTGATCGCATCCATCAATCAATTCGGATAGTTGACGATCGCGAAGGACTGGCCGAGTGCGTCGACCAGTTGTTCAACTCGTCTTCTGCTGGCCACGCTGATGGTGGTGAAGTACTGATCGGCCTTGATACGGAGTGGCGTCCCCTCTTTTTATGCTCAAATGAACAGTAAGATACACTTCTAATAGCCTGGGACCAGTTTCATAAAACAAATGTGAACTATATTAACATCTATATGTATCTACATCAGAGCGCGGATTGGTCACCGCGCGCAACTGAACAATCACTGCTCAGATGTGAACACATTTAGATGTTAATACAGTTCACATTTGTTTTATGAAATTGGCCCCTGAGGTCGAGTAGTTAATTCATGCTTGTGCAATGGGTTCAGGCCTACTTCAGAGGCTTCTGGGTGCCTCACGACTAACTGTTATCCACATCGCATCTACGCATGTTAACGAATTCTATAACGTGGGACAAGAATCAATCGTTTATACGGCTCATATTAACTTGCCATTTGTATTCAACATAGTCAAACTAGCGTTCTAATTGAATCCAGAGACGACAAAATTGAGTGCCAGATTGATGAAGTTTAATTGAAAATTACGAATTATGATGAAAGGTTTTGTAAAGATGGAACTTGTGCGACTCTAATTATTCTCGCGCGTGCTTTCCAGTTGCAAATAATGTTACTCTTTTCTTTTTTAGAGTAGCCTTGATTCAAATCGCGACCAAAGATTGCGCCTTTCTTATCGACGTGTTGGCCTTGGAGAGCATCCTGAGCGAGCAAGAATGGATCTGCTTTTTCGAACAGTTACTCTGCACGGACGAAGCCTTCAAACTAGGTTAGATATTCTTTTCTAACGCATTCAAATACGCTTTTATACCTTTTTACGGTTAAATAAGGATACATCTAAAAGTACCGAAAACACTTTTTTGTATTGCTAATTATTCCAAGTACCCTATTCCATTTGAAAAATGTTCTTATGTTTGACCGTTATCAACAAGAGTAATCATTCGTATTGGTAACCAATCACAAAGTGCTCATTATTATAGCCAATGTCTCACTATGAGCGCGCGCATCCATGGAGGTAGCAATACTTCTTTTCGTATTCTGCCCTCGTTCCTAGTTCTGTCTCCGCTTGATTACGCCTCATTCCCGTTCTCTCTTTGTATTGTCCACCATACCGTTCGCAACTTGAAGAAACTCCCTCGATTTTACCAATTCTTCTTCTCACGGTTAGGTAGCAAAATCATTTTAAAGTGTAAATAATGTAGCTAATCTTTGAAATGATTTCAGGTTTTGACTTTGCGGGTGACTTGCGCACAATCGCGCAAACCCTACCGTTCTGCCGCGACGTTCTGTCAGGCACGAAGAATGTTGTCTGCCTCGTTCAACTTGTCAAGAATGTTTGTCGCTATTTCATTTATTACCTCGTGTTTAATACTATTTTTAACTTTTATAATAATCCTATCGATTGATAATAATCATATCAAGAGTTATAGTTTGTTGGTTGTGAGTATAGCTGATAGTTGTGAATATGGCTTATAAATAGTTAGTTATAAATAGTTGGAGTATCGCAGAAAGGAAAATTTTTGGCTGATGAATTTATTGTCTATAAAATGTGTTGGTAAAACAGATAAGAAATAATATGATTATTGATCATTTTTTAGCTCTGCCGCCTGGACAGTTCCTTCGCGGAAGATCTCTGCGCTTCGAGAGACGGCGAAGGTCAGTTGAACAATACAATTTAGCTTCTCAATTAAGACTCTTTAGAATCTCTGGCCTTCTTACCATAAACTCTTTGAACATTTATTTCAGGAAGCTCAGTAGATAACCACAACCAGAGCACGGCTTCATCCTCAACAGGCGACTGTTCCCTGGATCAATCAATAGCCGAATCGGTAGAGGATGGCGGCGGCGCGATAGTTGGCGAATTGCCAGTATCCTCCCAGCGGCAGAAGACGCATAGCACCTCGCAAGTGCACTTCAAGCTGACCGACCTGTGCGCCCATCTCCTCGGCCGACCGCTCGACAAGTCGGAGCAGTTTGGCAATTGGGCCAAACGACCCCTCCGTCCCGAGCAGATTCGCTACGCCGCTTTGGACGCCTACTGCCAGATCGAAATCTTCAATGAGCTCAAGTGCAAAGCGCAGTCAGTTTTTTGGTGTTTTTCTTTTTTTGGATACATGCCAAGTTTTTGTTGGCTACGTGCCAAATTTTTGTTGGCTACGTGCCAGGTAAACTGTTATACTTTTTGACAAGTTTACAGTTCAAAATGAGTTATTATATTTCGAGCGATCTAATGGTTCTTATGACTTTTACCAGCGTACTTATCGACTGTATTGCAGGGAACTGCTGATTGACTGGGAGGATGTGGTCGCGCGTTCGACTGTCGACATTAGTGCAGGTACTAAGGCGGAGCACAAGAAATCTCGCGCACGGCAGCCGAAGAAGAAGATGACTGATGCCGAATTTCGCGACCTTATCCAGGTTGGTAGCAGTTTATTTACGCTTTGTGATCATTGACGTGCGCTGTACCTCCAAATGATTGATTCTAGAATTAGTCGATAGAATTAAGTGCTAAAGTTTGATCACTCGAGATGTAGAATTGGTCAGATAAAAAGCCGTTGCCAGTTTAATTCTCCATACGAAATTGAATGAAAAATGTACGAAATGGAGTGGCAAAGTTATGAAATCAAACAACAACGGCTATATGTTGCATTGCAGAAAGAATATGTAATCTGCAATCTATATATACAATTTCCACCTTAATAAGGACATAAAGTATTTTTGCATGAGTCATTGCCGAAATCGTAAAGATTTTCGCAGGTGATGCCGAGAAACGATCTCTAAACCAGGCGATCGACTGGCGAGGAGGGTGTACTCCCAGCAAGTACAAAGCTGTCTGGAAATTAGACAGTCATCATTGCGCTTCCTGTACCTCATTGCTTGGCCTATGCTGGTCTCATTGCTGTGGCTCCATACTGTACTATTGCTTTAATGTTGCACCGCAGACATTTGCTTTCTCATTTCTTCGATTTACTGTTCACTCGCTCATGATCTCCTGAGGAATGTTATGCATTTAGTGTACATAGACGTTGTCGCTATTGGCGCTTGACTTGGCACTCTGCCAAATAAACCAACAGAGTCGAATCATATTTCTTCAGTTGTTAAGCGCCTGAAAAGGAATATCCTCATATTGAATTAGATGCGCACGTTTCGTTGCGGGACCAAGATATAATTTTTAATGAAAAGCAGAAAGGACGAGTTAGAATAGCTGCGAGTTTAATTTCCCGCCTACCCTTTGTCGCCACGAGACCGAAACTTGACTCTCTAGTTACTGACGAAGAAATTTGAACTGTCTTCACATGTGGGGGCGGAGTGGACAGTGTGAGTTGACAGTAGTTTATTCTGCGAAGGGATTAAGAGTCTTATACAAATATGTAACCGAGCGGTTGTCTTAACGAAAGTTGGAAAAGTATATCGCGAGCTGACGCTGCAAGAGCATTTGTCACTGTATTTATTTTGCAATTATCTGGCAAGCAAATTGCGTTCAATTATAGCGCCTGAACGCGGCAACATTATGCGATCAAAATGGCGAGAAGACGCAGTCGCCCAAGGATGTGCGCGTCGCCGTCGATTCGATGATTCAGGGGCTCGGCAAGCACCTTCGGCGTTGCGGCGTCGACACCGTCATAGCAGAGGATGGGCGTTCAGCAAGAGACACGCTTGTCAAGGTAACACCTTTGCTATCCAAATAATCGAGTTAGGCTCTGTCCGTGATTAGGTTCATGCATGTTGCTCAATCTTTTTTCCCTCATTTCTGAAGAACTTAAAGGTGATCTCTTAACTTAAAATATTGGCTAACCTGACAGTTTGAGTCCCATCACGATCGGTGTCCTATCCGATAGTCCATCATTATTTTACTTCGATTTTAGATATAATACTACATTTGCAATGAAAATTGGGCCTAAACGTATTGTCCAACAATGATAGAACTAAATAGAAAGTCTTATCAATTGGCACCGTGATGTTCGGATCGTATTTCTCTTTCTAAGATATCTAAAGTACTTGAAATATGTACTAATACTAGAGAAATTTTGCATTGCGAAGAAAGCTTGGTTGAATCATTCTTCGAGATAGTTTGCGCAGTTCTGAATTAAAGCTTGTTTCCTTTTCCAGCTAGCCCGCACGGATCAGCGCTTTGTTCTAACCAGCGGAAAGGCGTACATGGGGGTAAGTACATTTATCTTCGTTGCTAACTATTTAAAGCTACAGTGAAAAATCGTACACTGCGATAAAGACGGGAACACAAATGGACTCTCCTTGGTCTCAACTCCTACACATTAAATTAGCCAGAATCCCACTACGGTGAATACTGAAAGGAAAATAAGCTATTTAATTGATAGTCCAAATTCTCCGAACAGTAACAAGAAATCGTAAATTGAATAACTCACTGCTTCGAAAAGTCGATAGCACTTCTTTCTATCAATTTACGCACGTAGAAAAGCGGTATTTTCGCGCCGAAAAACAAGTAGATATTTGCCAACTACGGTGTATGGTGAGATTTATTGTTGCTGATCGAAAATGTTGCCTACCGAAGGCCTTTTTAAAGTTTAAAAACCCCTCTCTACAATCTATCACTGACAAATTGCTGCGCGAATATGCAGCAGTACGGACATCCGGAAAATGTCTCTTAATCATTGCTCTCTCCTTTAGCTGCGTCAGCGTATACCAAACAGCATTGTGTGTGTTCCGGCGAGCGATGAGAATTCGCCCCTGTCGCAATTGGAGTTTGTTCTCCAACACTTTCGCGTTCACGTTCGCGAGGAAGACATCTTCTCGCGTTGTATGGTAAGTAGAGTCGATGTTGTTTATATCTTATTTAGAGTTTATCGGTGAAACTCGCAGATATGGGATGAGAATTCTAAAACGAGAGATTGAACGAGCAATGCATGATATCTTTGTTGATAAAATCGTGTCTGTACGATTATTACGTTTCTAAGGATACTTTTCAATTCAAAGAGGACGTTTTATAAACCGAAACGGTCGTTTGTATGTTGACTTAACTTAAAAATGTTCTCTTTGAAGTAAAAGTATCTTTATTAAACCGGAATTGGTGAATATTCATGAGCATGTCTCTGAGTGAAAGAACAAAGAGCCATACTACGCAATGTCAATACAATTAACGAATGTCGCAATATGGAATCCATTTTTGCCTCTGAAGTGTACCCCTATTCTTCAGGTTTGCAACTGTGCGCACTTCCTATTTGTGCCAATGCCGGTGATGAAGGCAGTGTACAACGCGGTGGTCGTCACACGTGACTTGTTTAACCCAAAGCCCTTCAACAAGACGGCGGCGATCACGACGATGAACGCCATCGATGCGGCGGTGTACGAAGGCCACGGCGCCGTTGTCAAAACCGATGGACAGCGCGTGCTGGTCGAGTGCGATGGTGGATGTTTGGATGTAGAGCGTGGCGTCATTTTGGATAGTTGGACCTCGACTGAAGTTGATGGCATTGTGTTGAAGGAATCCGTGAAGGTATGGAGTTTGGGAGGTTGTCAGGAGGAGGTCGTCATGACAAATGTAGATAGGGAGTTATATAAGATTAATGATAAAAATGATAATTACTGTTCAAGGGACTAAGAGTGAAACTGAGCTGATATCAAATTATGAAGACAGGGAGGAACTTCATGTTAGCAATCAACTGCGCTAATATATATATTTTTTCTTCTTTAGCGTGTGTACCGCTATTCGCAGTGTCCGCTTAGTGGTTGTCGCGATGCGACATTGGGCCATGATTGATGCGACTGGTAGAGAATCGGCCGGCCTGTCGCGAGGGCCTGTCGCCGGTATATTCGCAGCATAGCTGCTACCAATTCCCCGACCCACGGAGGGATGAGCACCTTGGTTGGGTGAGGGGCCACCCTCAACGGGAATTGAACCCACGTCCTTGAGACTGATGAGTGAATGAAGATTTAGACCACTACACCTATCGGCCCTTTTTTAACTGCGCTAATATATTGGTAGCCGAATATAAATGTGAGAGTAACGAATTATGATGACACCCCCTGTAAGACGACTTGAGCAAGTTGAAAATAATTTGCTTTCCAGGTGAAGGTAGAGGCGCTGTTCCCAAATAGCTTCGTAGATGGCCGCGTGTTCTTCGTGTGTTTCGAATGCGGAAAAGTGTACTGGGATGGCTCACATATCAGCAACTATATGTCAACCTATGGTGAGACCGTACTTGGGAGAGAATCTGACGTCACCGAATCTCCTTGAAACTTGACAGTAAAGTTACTATTGACGTCAATCATGGAAAAATCAAAACTAGTTCTCTTCGAAACCGATTGAACTTATATGAAACTAGAAATGATTGTCTTTTACTCTGAATACTTTTAAATTACACACGCAAAGCTGTGTACGGTAAGTTGATAAAACGAATATCAATTTTAAATGGTTTTGGATTTTCCGGTTGGCACCGATATTGTTCGGTTTCTTTATTTGTGATTGCCGCTTGCCGATTGTGTCTTGCTGAATAGTATGTCAAATGTAATTGTTACTCAGATACCGTTATCTGTTACCAATTTTATTGATTAGAAGACCATTAATAGAAGTCTGGGGATTTTATGCATTGGTCTTGTTTTTTAATTTTTTAGCAAACGATTTTGGTTTAGTTATAGCATCAGTTAGACTGCCGATTCGAAAACTGTATTTTATGAGATTCTTCTAGGATTCTAAATGCATGTTAAAGTACGGATCATCCATACCGTACGATAAGCATCTCACTTTCCGGATTGCGTTATAATGCGCCACACGCTCATGTGCTGATTTGTTAGAGTATGTTGTGCATTCGCGTATCGCGTGTTGTAACGCAATCTGGAAAATGAGATGCGTATCATCTACGTACCATCAATTCCACCTTATAATTTTCACATCGAGTCTCTGAATTGCGCGCGCTATTCAAACGCGCTAGCTATGGCAATTTTAATTATGGAAACACTCCACTTCATTGAAGTGCTGATGACCATGGATTTTACATACTTTTTACAGTACGATCTCAATTGAATATTACTTGCATTGCAGCTAACTGCATCAGAGCTTTGATTTCAGTTCAAAGCGCCCGCGCTTTACACTTTTATTGACCTCAAATTGGCCCCAAAAGTGTACGGTATTCCAGATGTTCCGTAGTTCAACGTGCATATAACTATGAAACTGTACTAAAAGCGTGAAAATTAATCTTACCAGATATACACTTGGGCTTCTAATTGAGAAAAGCCAATGCATTTCTTTTTTGTTGTGCAAAGACTCGCAGTATAATTGTTCTCTTAGACTTTTGTGACATTCTCACTTCATCGATCCACTGATTCTTTTATTGTGCCTTGATCCATGATTCTGATTGCGAATTGAATTTACGTTACAAGTTATGCATGATAGAGATTTGATACGATCTGCTCTTATCGCCAAGCCGTTGTAATTGTTATTGATTTGACTGTTGTTCGTCAGATGAATGCATCTCATTGAAGACATTAAACAGCAGCAAATTACACACTCATAACATACTCGGCGATGCAGAATGGGTGCTTCACCAGACGTGATTAGAAGGAAATACGGAAACTTTGAAAGTTTGAAGTCATCTCATATAGGTTTGTTTTTGAGGAGCTCAGACAAGAAGCATATATATATTGTCAACGGCGACGCTTGTGATACATGACTTCAATCTTTGCGAAAAGATAAGCGTCGAGGAAGTGATCTTTTATCTTCAAGAAATCTCTCTAACTCAGAAGCTAGCAGAATTGTTACGCATATATTTTTGAGTAACGTAATTTGATATTAACTATTCGTATTAAGCAAAGGAGATGCGAGATACGAAAAACCGCTTGAGTCATTTTTGTTCAGCAGTGTGGCCCAGAAGCATTTAGCCACTTCATGAAAAGTTTGACAGATACATCTTAAAAAATATATTAAACAACCCTTTGAAGAAAAAAGGGACAATAATACGGGCATTTATGTTGAGAATATTAGCGGGGTTTCGAGAAACTCTTTGAGAAAATTTTCAAGCATTCGTTCCGGCTTAGTTCGGACTTGGACTGGGAAGGAGGTCCCCTTACTCACTTCTACCGTAGACGAGCGAACAAGTGCTAGGAATATTTATCGCGATTGCATCGCCTCTTTCTTTTGTAAAATTTCTCTATGCGCCAATTGCGCAACAAATACCGGTAAAACCGGCTGCGTTGGTCACTGCGGTGCGTCAATCCGCTGATCCGTGATGGACCCGGACTCGTCTGGCTTTTGAATGATAATGTATGGGTGCATTGTTTGCGACCATTTTGACGTTGGAAATCGATAATAATTTGTCCATCTGCTCATGTGTAACGAAAACGGAGTCAAATTTTGCGTTATGGATATTTTGATTCTCGATGCTTTCGAACGGTATTGCATGAGCGTGTTGTTTGCGACCAGTTTGACATCATAAAACGATTATAATGTGCCGAGTCTACTCACATGGAACGAAAATTGAGTCAAATTATGCAGTCGGCGGCATGCGGGGGAGGCATGTGAGGGAGGCGTGTTTACCCAAACATAGTGTACTTCCGCGTGCAATAGGCGATAAATGTGAAGGCCGTTTTTCGCATACTATAGCGGAAGATAGTAACGCGGAATGGCGTATTCATAATCTAATCTCTCAGAGCGCCGGTACACCAAAGCCCAAGATTATGTTTTATCCTTAAACTCAAGCAAAAGTTTCGGAAATCAAATAACACGATAGAAGATCAAAATTATGGTGTTTTAACCCACCTAAAATGCTTTTTTGTTTTTGATTATAGTCTTTTCAATCTGCTTGTGTACGGATACTATATTCCTAAAGAATGCGTCATCGATACATCAAATGATTTTAACAATGGGCTATCCAACGGCGTTCGATTGATAGTTGATAGCCAACAGTTCATGTTGCCCATCAGTAGAGGAACATGTGTCGTTTTCTGGATCATTAAAGCATTCAGAGGTCTGTTTAAAAAAACTGCTGCAATTGCAACAATTGCAGATGCAGTTCTGCAATTCTGCAAATTGCAAAAATTTTATAAAATAAGCTCCTGGTTGTATTTCACATATCCGCCATGCTTCGCTTCCTGAAGTCTGGAAAGATAGAACACTTGGCGTCTTTAGATAGCCCATTGTTAGGAAAGCAGCAATAAGGTAACTTAAGGATTGATCCGTAAGTTTTTGTCAAAATATTCGATAAAATAAAATGTGGAAAATGGGACATTTTCTTTTTTGCATCAGATTTCCGATCAGTGCACATTTTCAGATTCATCTCATCAAACTCTTTCGAAAGGTACACAGAAATATTGATTTATATTCCGTTTTTGTAGGCATCCACGCAAGTTTTAATTTCCCGCGAAATTAGGATACGAAAGTATTTTCAAAACATGTGATCGAGTTTTCGGCAAATCCAATCTTAATAGCCGCAGAATGAAAATTTCCATCAATAGCTGTAAACTTTTTCGAACCCTGCCGAGAAAAGCTCGATGCTTAAGGCCTGGACATTCATGCTCTTGCCGCGAACTCTTGAGGTAAAAATTTGCGTCATATTAAACTGCAAACTATTGCGGCCCGACGCCAGTTTTACATAGTATACACTGAAAGCGCCCTCGCTAACATGAAAAAACGCCCAAATCAACTTAAAATGCAAAGCAAATACTTGCATCAGATAATATAAGCATTAAGTAACGAAAAACCAACCAAGTTCTGTGGCTCGCCGCACTTCGCACGCAACACTCCGCACGCCGCTGCACATCGCGGCAAAGTCTGTTCCAAATCGCAGTCTCGCTGTAAATCAATCAATCATCTCTCAGGCGTGCGGCGGAAAATATGTTACCATTGTAACGAACGCTACTGCGCCATGCAGCAGATATTCTCGGTAAATGGACTAGCCGATGCATGCCGCAGCAGCGGGCAGCGGACGTACTGTAGGGTTTAACATATTGGAAGGTATTAATTTTCGCAAGTTTTCCTCTCGAATTGGAAAGCTCCAAACAATACCATTCACAATTTGTAGTACAAACTTATAGTATAAAGTTTTGAAGGTTTGCAAAATGACCGGGTTGAGAATTATGCGAAAATTGGTATCTGCGAATAATTTCTACTTCTACAGCATGTTCCGGCAATTAAGGGAACAAAGTGTGCCTAAATATCAAATGCACGCAGAATCTTTTGACAAGCGGATAGTCACTAAATGTTGCATACTTATTCTTTGCAAGCACCTACTTAGTATCTTAAATGTCACGAATCATAATATTAACACCTGAATCCATGGTAAAAAAGACTCACGCACCGATGGAAGTGAGTAACATCATCAAAGTTTTGATCTTCTAGCGTAATATTTGACTTCTGAAACTTCTGCTTGAACACAAGGATAAAGTGCTGCTATCTCCATTTTCTCACTCATTTCAAATGATTGTCTCTGATATGATTTGTTTTAAGGGGGCGAGCATTGAGAATTCACTTCGAAACCGACACTGAATAAGAAATTCTAGAACTTGAGTGTAATGTATCAATGTTTCGGAGATGAGATTATGAATATGCCATACTGCTTTGTCAGCTTCTGCTACAGTATGCTGAAATCGACCTTCACATTTGCCGCTGATTGCGAGCGGAAGGGCACAATGTTGGGGTAAACACGCCTCCCACACATGCTGCATAATTTGACTCAATTTTTGTTACGCGTGAGCAGATTCGGCAAATTATAATAGTTTTCTGACGTCAAGCTGGTGGCAAACAATGTATCTATACATTATCGCTCGAAAGCTACGATTATCAGTACATTCATAATGCAAAATTTGACTCAGTTTTTGTTACACATGAGCAGATGAACATATTATAATAGTTGTCTGACGTCAAGCTGGTCGCAAACAATGTATCCATACATTATTGTTTGGAAGCTTGACAAGGCCGGGTCCACCATGGATCAGCGGATTGACGCACTAAAACGCCCGATGCAGCCGGTTTTACCGGTATTCATTGCGCAATTGGCGTAGAGGGAAATCC
The DNA here is from genome assembly GCA_002796945.1 of Plectus sambesii. NCBI lineage: Eukaryota > Metazoa > Nematoda > Chromadorea > Plectida > Plectidae > Plectus > Plectus sambesii. Next base: position 21,771 of record NIUQ01002126.1, read on the forward strand.
TATAAAAAGAGGTGATATGATCGCATAAGCACTCCAAGCACTTGCTCGCTTGTCTACGGTAGAAGTGAGCAAGGCAACTTCCTTCCCAGTCCAAGTCCAACCTTAGCCTAAGCGAAAACCTCGTAACTTTTACTCCTCCATTTGAGAGATCATAAAGCCCAAAGTGTTTTTCAAAATTCCGCTCGTTCTCTCAACATGAAAACCCTCATTGTTCTCTCTATCGTTGTTCTGTGCACGATAGCTCCATTTGTTCAAGGTCAAGACGGGCTGCCATCGGCTGTCGGAAAGAGCAACAAGACTGAAGCGGTGAGAAATAATCACATAGATGTAAAAGGGGAGGAACCTTGGCCTACAGCCTTTGAAAGGGGTTGCATAGTTATAAAATATCAAAACTACCCACCTTTATATTTGAACAAATGTCAATATACATCTTAAAGTGTAACACTTTAGCGACTTTCAGTTGCTTTCGGAAACTAATGAGAATTTCGATCAAGTACGGTAGATGCATCATATTCGGTCAGGGTGCCAATATTCATCCTTCTCACTCAGTGAAAAATTTTCGATTACTGAGCACAACCTGTATAAGTAGATTCAAGCAATTCAATAATTGTCCCGTTCCATCGATACAAAATGTGATGTGTTAACTTTATCGCATTCAGGAAAGAAAGACGAAAGCGATCAAGGCCTTTCGATTGAAAGGTCGTGGTGCCAGGTCGGACAACGATATGGCGGCGGGTTTGGAAAAGGTGAAATCGGCACTGAAGAAAAGAAACATCCGGGCAAAGGCTCAACTGAAAGCTGACAAGAAAAGGGATGTGGTATGTTTCATACCGTTTTTGCATTAAATCTAGCGCAAAATCCCAAATAAAGAACCTAACTCTTGCGTTAAGTCTGCGTCACAGCCGATGGCCGAGTAGCGTGTCAGAGCCACTTTCGTGGTATTTTGCTGACGCTCCATGCTTTTTTCAGGAAATGCGCGAGTACAAATACTATTTCACTATGATTTTTTAATTATTTAAAGTAGTGCTTGAGCAGTTGCATCCGCATGATCGCGGCGATTGATGTACCAGTTTAATTTTTCCCTTTTGAGATCTGTTTAAATAATGTTGTTGTTTCCGTTGCCTCATCCTATTAGTAAGTCTAATGATTACTGTGACCCGAATGAAAAATCTCCCCGCACACTTTACAGCCATTACATTTCCCACAATAATCACTGCTACAATTGTAACTACAGCAGGTTTATAAAACTGGTCCCTAGAATGCTGGTTAATTGCCCGCCCACTGCCACAGGGACAAGGAACTGCAATGGCCTATTAATTTGGTATATACGGTATCTATTGCAGGAAGTGAAGCCAAACCCCAAATACGACCAGAGAGAAGGAACCCCCGATTCGTTCGAAGTAGCGAACGCTGACTTACTCGAATATCTCCTGGAAGGCGACATTGTGATAGCGCCGGAAAATGTCGCCGCTCTCGAAACAGGCAGTAACAGTACACGTAAAAAGCGAAAGACGATAAGCAATCAACTTATGAAATGGCCTACAGCTGCCGAAGGATACATTCCATATTTGCTCGACGAAGGCCTTTCGGACGATAGTAAGCTTTTTGGCGTGTATGGTACTTTAGAAACTCCACAAGTATACGTGGAGACTATCATAGTATCACCAAGAATGTATTATGCATTGCTCACTAATGCGCTAAAAAAAGATGGAGTTTCTGTAGCATGCTCTCCGACTAACTCAAAAACGATTTTTCCTTAATTTATTTTGATTTTTGGTTACGACTGTGTTCAGAAATTCGAATCAACAACTCCACCATGATTTAGCATTGCGATCAGTAACTTAGTTTCGGCCGTATAGGGCGGGTCCATCGTAATACTATCGGGAACGAATGGTCCAGCTGCAAGTAATACTCTATAGCAAACGCATCATTGCTAACTCTGATCTGCCGCCAACCCGTTCTCAGTCGTTCACGGCCCATAAACAATCGAGTCAAAACGAATGCGCCTTTAATATTCGTGATTTAAGCGCCCGACAAGGTTCCGATAGTCCTGGAGGCGATGAAGTTCTGGGAAGACAACACATGCTTGAACTTCGAGCCTGCAAAGGCAACGGACATTGATGGGCTTTATTTCGTCAACGCCGGCGGTTGCTGGTCGTCCTTAGGCAAGCAAGGCGGCATGCAGCCGGTCGGCATTGGTTATGGCTGCGCTTTCGTAAGTGCTTTTGACGTAGATAAGACAAGTCGATGGGTGGAGAGGCATTTCAATTGGTATTTCACTCCTCCTAACCTACAAAGGAGTATTTTCTTTAACGCCAATTGCGAAAAAACACTTGTCATCGAAAAATTGAAAATATTTTGTGTTGGTTTCACATACTGAACTGAATGACGACAATTAACAGTTAATTGACATTTATATGCTTCTAATTTGAATATTTATGTATTCAGATGGCCATTGCGGCGCACGAAATCGCCCACGCCCTCGGCTTCTACCATGAACAGTCGCGCTATGATCGAGATAGCTTCGTCCAAATCAACACTCAATATATCGCTGCGGGCATGGAACAAAACTTTCTCAAGGCTACAGTCGCCGAAATGTCTACGTTCACTACGCCTTACGATTACGGTAAGAATATTTCTGGCAAGTGGGCTGAAATAAAATAGACGATCAAGTATTAGAAAGCTTATTTTTTTCTTAAATGAAATCTCCTTGAACAGAACTAGCGAACTGAAAATACTTAATGCAGTCTTTGGCGTAAAGTTCAAGTTAATCCATTTCAGGTAGCTTGATGCACTATACTAGTGATTCGTTCACCAACAATGCTGCCTATCCGACAATCACGGCTCTCGACAGTGCCTACCAACAGGCGATGGGGCAACGAAAGGGTCCATCCTTTTACGACGTACGCGAAATGAACGAATTCTACAACTGCAACGGTGAAAATTTGAACATTGTTAACCGACGCCATTTTCACAGGCGAAAAATGACCGATTCGGGCGCTTTCCTTTCTTAGCGATAATCAGTATGCTAAAATAGTAGGTGATAAAGAACCCAAAAGTACATTAAATCGTGAAGTATTTGTTTCACTTGACGGTGTCAAGTAGCATAAAAAGGACTTCTCTTTTACCAGCAGGTTGTGATTTATCTTTATTATTGCCTTACATTTACTAACTGAATTGCGTGTTTACAAAGTTCCCTATACTATTTAAAGCCAGAACTCTAACTACTTTGTCCCACATTTAGATAACGCAAAATTTGGCCATCCAAGCCATGCATGCAGTACTTTCAATAAGACAGTCATTTTCCATACTTCAGTACTAAACTTTTCATCCTATTGTACAAAAAGAAAGTGATGTTATCAAGTTAATGAACGTTTTTGTAGCTCTCTGCGCCTCAAGCACCACTGTTTGTCAAAACGGCGGCTATCGGGATCCGAGAAACTGTGCTAAATGCAAATGTCCAGACGGTTTCGGCGGTCAGTTCTGCGAAGCACTACAGGCGGCAGAAAACACCGCCAACGGCACTGTGTTGACAGCCACAACCACCATGCAAACACTGACAGCTACCGTTGGCACTTCTGTGTTCTACGATGCTATTCAAACCCGATACTGGCATATTAAGGTAATTATGCTTTTCGAGTTCACTTTGATGTGATTATTTGCTTGATTGGTATGGCACTGAAATTATGTCGAAACGTAGATGAGCTCTACTATGGGAAAAATGATACTTAGGTTCACGCTCCATCAGGAATGGTTATTGGTGATTCTCATTACTTCTATCGGTGGGTTTTTAATAGCGTTCTATTTTTCAAATGTTGGTGTGCGGCATCCATCTCTGATATTACATGGCTTGTAAACCAGCATTGAACCCCTTTGTATAACTATACGGTTACTATTTAATTTCAGTCGGCACCTGGAACTGCTGTCGAAGTGACGGTGACAGCCGTTGCCGGTGTATGTTCTAAAGGCTGTTCCTGGAACTTCTTGGAACTGAAAATGGGTCGTCCAGTCGGTGTCATCAATGGTATCAACGTTCAAAGTCCCTTCGAAGGAACCGGATATCGGTACGAAGTATACATTATAATTTCTGTCAATATTTCACAAGTACACACAGAGACGCAGGTCAAGCTCTCAGCGTCACGTTCTTATTGTATCACTAACAATGTTTAATAATTTTATCAGCGACTGCCGGTCTTAAAATATTTTCTCGATATCATCTTTTCTGCACAACAGGCGGAAGAATGAAAAAAGCTTTCGAATCAGAATAAAGAAATCTAATAAAGAAGTTTACATTGCAAAAGTGTCTCCTACTGCAATTTTTTCTCTGTTTAGGTTTGAACTTATGCTATTGAGCCTTCGCTAGCAGATTGTATGTTCACCGTTAAATTTTATTTCAGTTATTGCTGCGCTGCGGATAACCTCAATAAGGCTCTAATCAGCACTACGAATTTGGTACCCGTCATTGCGTATGGTAACGACCAGCTGACGTTCACGATTAAATATCGTCAAGGTAAGCATCGCAATTATAAGTATAGTTTCATAAACAATTAGAAGACACGTATACAGTCGTTAACTGAAGAGTGATTCACTGCTTAAAATTTATCTGGCTACTGCATAAATTGCTGAATATCTTAAAACTCATCTGATATTAAACTTGTCAAATATAACACGATTAGCAGATAATATTTCATACTTCTTCTCTTATATTTACAAGCGCTAAATTAATAGGCACTAACTGAATATTATTACAACAGAGGGAATTCGAACACCAGTAATAAAGACGCGAATACGATAGAAATTTTTTGTGCACGTTCTGTCTTATTGAAACTTCCCGCGCTCTTTATAATACATTGCCTAGAAATTGGGTTATCAGCTGTAAAGCAAACTCTGTTTTCGTCGATTCCTATTAACATTTAATATTTTTAATTTTTAGTAGCCGCGCCAATAACAACGACCACTAAACCAGCAACAACAACAACTACAACAACGGTGGCGCCTACTACAACAACAACAACAACAACGAAGGCACCGACTACAACAACTACGACGGTGGCGCCGACAACAACGACAACAACGTTAGCGCCTACCACAACAACTACAACGATGGCGCCGACAACGACTACAACAACGGTGGCGCCGACTACAACGACTACAACGGTGACGCCGACTACAGTGCCAACGACCAAGACCTGTTAACGCACTAATTCGATACTTTCTGTGATACCGCTGGATAGCCCAGCGTTAGGGGAACATTCCTGGCTTAACTTTTGTTTCTTTAAGAGAATTATGCTTTTGATAGAACAATAAGAAAAATACAAAAAATATAACAATGCGTCCTTTTCATTCTTGCCTAACTTACTTAATTTTGCACGGGTTTCAAATTTGCGTATTAACTTATATTGCTCTCATAAAGTCCTTTCGAATGATATACAGTGTTAGGATTACAGCATGCGATCGGCAGATCACATCTGTACATTGTGTACATTCATAGCTTCTTCTCTAAAACCTCGTGTAGTCAGAATCTTCTCTGCTGGTTCACTTGAGCGGTCGCTCATCTCTCTCTACTCCACTACTATGAATAAACCGTTATTACGATTGCCGTGCACCGCAACATAACGAAACAGTGATTTTGATCTCGTCTTCATAGCAAAATCTTTAAGTTTATATTTCTGGCATACGGTATCGAAATGCGTTACGGCTTACAATTACGGTGTGTTCGAATAACTTGTTCACACGTTTAGTTAGGTTCCCGGGAAAAACCTAACCGCGTCAGGACCTCGCGATACTTTCAAGGAAAGTGACGATTCGCCAAACTGCATAAATCCTCACCACGTTCCGTTACAGCGTTACAGTTTGAATGACGAGAAATCTTACGAATGTTTATGATAAACGGAAATTAATTAAAATCTATTGTGAAAATTAAATTGAAGAATCGTTCCGCAGATTAGTCACTGGTTGAGAAAAACTACTTTTAATGTCGATAAATTGATGACAATGCTTCAATACTTATTAAAGTGACTGTTGTCGTCCTACACGCTGGTAGTTTGCTCAATGAGGAAAGAAGTTTACAGGGACTTATGATTGCTTTTCGCTAGTTATTAGTGTAATCGGATCAAAGATATGACTAACACAAGGGCTAGTAATACATGAAAACAAGAACAAAAAATTCAGTCGAGGCATGGGTCGAAGTTAGGGACTTTGGGCAAGTGCAGTGCGGTGGTAACCCCTCGGTTGACTTAGCAGAGGTCGAGTCGTTAGCGAGTTGCTAAACAACCCGAACAATTCGACCGTTTGGTCGATATGAAGTCGCTAACTTTGTCGATGCAACTGTCGGATGAGCTCATCTTCTTAAATGTATTCTTCGCGCGAATCGGATTGTTTTCAACGCCGCGCATAAGACCCTTATACTGCTTGAGGTACACGTTGATAATGGTTAATGTCTGTCAGTCACAATAGAGCAGAAACTCCTTGGCTTCGAATAAGTCGTGCCAATAGTTGATATCTCATCGGCGAAGATAAGGAATTTGATGCAGAGTTCTCGGGATAAAAGAGAGGGACGAGCGCTACTGTGCTGCACTGAAAACGTCCGCTTCTCTCAATAGTTTGCTGATATTGACGTTATCAATGACGATTGTGTTGCTCGGCGCGTTCAGCGAATGTAAGAGAAAGAAATGAGGGTTGGGTAGGTGGTCGCTCTGCGTCGTTCGATTTGATATCAATATGCCAATCATCGATACAAGCATTTCGCCTTCGCAGTTTATAGCTTAAGACTTTTCGCAATAGTATTCAAATCGTCGGACCGTACCAGAGGTGATTTCGTTTGCCCTTCAGTAGGACAATCGTACAGGAGAAGATTTTCATCTAACGACTGCCCTCCCCCATCGACTTATGCCACATCTCCCCTTTGTTTATTCCCACCATTGCAATTTCATCAGTCGCCGCTCAAATGGAGGCATAAGAAACGATGGCAAAGCACCGCCACCCTTCCCATCTGGATTGAGACAAACTAAGGGGCGTTTCAAGCAACTACCAGTGAATTAGACTGCCTTATGAGGCCAGCGACCCCGCTAATACAGCAGGAGATGAGTTGACTGCTAATACAAGAGCTTTGCGAGCAGCCAACGCCGCTCTACAGTATCGCCGTATCGTAGGTGTGTCAGCATCTGTTTTCTATTATGGTATCTTTAAAGTTCTGAGCGTTTTGACTAGTGCATGTTTGATCACGAATAACTCCGGTAATACGCAACCAAATTCAATGCGGTTTACTGCACCTTGTAGAGTAACCTCTAACTTAAATTTTCTTTTTTTAACCATAAGAATCTGGTAACAATAACTCATTTTACGAACTTTTAACGGGAATGCACTATTCCGCATTTTTTAACCTTAAGCAGACTAAATGTGGAAGAAACGCGCGAAAATGAGGATTAATGCATTCCCGCTGAAAGTTCGTAAAATAAGTTATCGTAATCAGATTGTTATGATTTAAAAAAGGAAATCCAAGTAAGAAGTTACTCTAGAAGATGCAACAAACCGCATTGAATTTGGTTGCATATTACTGGAGTTATTTGTGATCGAATGTGTACTAGTCAAAACGCTAAGAACTTTTGAGACACCCTAATATTAGATGTGGTGCTGTTCGTAACCGTCGCGCTTCAATGAACTTTGATCTACCCCCCCCCCTGAGTCTGTCGAGCTGAACTGCGGTACGTTGCTGGCTGATAGTCAGCTTAATGAAAATCTGCATAGTTTTCTACCGAGTTAGCTAAAGGCTGAAGTCAACGCGACAAACGATGGCATCACCAGTTTAACTACGCGAATGGAGTATGGTTGCCCATATCAGTCGTCTTTGCACTGCAGAAGCAGCACCAAGCAAGTCGGCTAAAGAAATCTGCGACATGGCAGAAAAGCCGCCAGCGCCATACCTCAAAGAAGGCATCACTGAGGAACACCCCGAGATGCTATGCGCACGACGTCTGTCTTCCGCTCAAGCTTAATTTTACATAGCCGCTCCTCCCACAACATCAACTGAAGAGACGATCGATCTGCGTCAGTTTGGCCGATCGCGCTAGGGACAACAGCCGTCGGTCAAAAGGTTAAGAAGTTGGCGACGAAGGAGAGCTGCCATCTGAACAACGATTTGGTGGTTAATCGGGAGATCAACAATGACGGCGACAAAGATCTATCAACTGTGGAATTTTCATCGATCGGGTAGTAAGCGCAAGTCTGCTCGCTACATCGGTGAGAATAGACTGGTAAAATGCGAAGCGCATGAAAGTCTCAAATACTATTTATATCAAAGCTGGGGCGACAGTTCATATCATCCTTCGTTTCTTCTGTTTTCTATCGCCTATAGGATGAGAAATGAGAAGAAACGAAGAGCGCGACCGAATATTTCTCGCAGTTCAATCAGCGCAGCGTCAAAATCGTGCAGGCTTACATGACTTGGCACAAAACTACCAGCGTCAATGACGATTCAGTTAAAGCAGCAAAAAGATCATGAAGAAAATCTACACAT
>NIUQ01002127.1:0-24362 GCA_002796945.1 Plectus sambesii
GGAAAACTGAGAAGAGACTTACGCCGCCGCCTGTTGCGCGCACGCGCATCAAGAAGATCGCCAGAAGAACCGAAGGAACTGATCGAATCGCCGTCGCTCGCATCGGACAGCTCGCCGGATGACAACGCGCCAGTTTGCATCTCTGCCAACTCATTGACTGCCGACTCCGACACTGTGCGGTAGATGCGTCTAAAGTGATGCAACATATTGTCGTTATTTCCTAATCAATAACAAGGAAATGGAATGTAAGTTCCGTAACAAAAAAGATAAATTGCGCGAACGCCGCAGCGAACGTGCTCAATTTTGGGTTCAATACGAAGCTACGGTGTTCCCTGATATGGCGGTGCTCGCTGGAATATAGTAGAGAAAAGGTTGCAAGTCTAGTCTAGGGAAGGGGTGAGAGCAGTAAAAAGCAAAACACCTCTTCGAATTACAACAATACAGGAACAGTACAAAGAGAGAACTGAGAAGGCGCAAAATATAGGAGAGAAAGAGCTCAGGAAGAGAGCGAGCGACCGATCGGAACGAGGATTGAGTACGAGCTGCAATCCAACCACCTACTGCTAGCACGAAAGGAAGAGGTTAAATTTTTACAAGGCGTACAGTACTGTTCGATTTGTGATTGCTCAGCAATACATATGATCACTCTTGCTGACTACAGTCCAAGAAAAAAATATGATATAAAACTACTAAAGATACTCACCGCTTGTTCTCGAGGGAGGGAGTTGTGTCGATAGTGGGAGAGGCGGTCGTCCTATTTCCGCTCGGCGGCGTCGCATCCGTCAACAACAGCTTCGGCATCGCCTCGTTCTACAAATGTTGCTCCTTTTATATGACAACATATAATTAAAGACAAAAAATTATATTTTTGTGTTTACTATAAACTCGATCATATAACTCATCCACCTACACAAGCGCCTAACTCTATTATAATACGTTTAACATCTACTGTATATCACCGTACAAAATAAAGTTTCTTGCGCTAATCAGGCGTCACAGGCTGTAGGTCTTGCAGAGATGTTAAACACGCGTACGGTAGAAATCGTTTATACTATTTCTGCTTAGACTGATATCTGGCTAATTTCGGTAATTAGACTGATCCCTGTAGTACCAGTATAGCCGAATTTCACTTTAATAATGTTAGGCGTTTGTCATCATTATTTCACTCAAAAAACTCCTCCACCTACCCCGCCACCATCGGCAGTGAGTTGTCCTGCGCCGTTCCTGACGAGCCGATTGAAGGGCTGTTTGGGGGTTTCCTGAACGAATTCGGGGTCGGAGAGGACGTTGAGAGGCATCCTCCTAGCGCCGGCCATTTGCATGTCCATCTTGCGGTCGATGCGCTCTAACTGCTGTCCCACCCAGACGAACTGCTGCTCCGTCAACGACGTCTGCTGCGGTCGACAAAGGCACGGACAGAGATGCGAACAGTCCCAATCGACAGTTTCCGACTCGCCGTTCTCTGCATCTGCGGCCTTCTTAAATATACTCGCTAATTATTCAGTAGTAATAATTAGGTCATCACTGAATCAGGCGAATCGCTTGGAGAGCTCAAAGCTCATCACTCTGTCATTTACTAAGAGTATAAATCAAGAATCGATTGCAATTTTTAGCAAAATGGCGTCTCTTCATTGTCATACTAATCAAAAGGCTGACATATTATGTCACTGCGGAGACCAACGATCGCTGAGCTAGGATGCGTGGTAGGGTGCATGCAAATATTAAGAATTAATAACAAAACCTTGCGCTTGGGAAATATTCTTTTCATCCATCTCTGCACGATCGTCTCGTTGATATTCTTTCCAGCGGCCTTGGCAGCAGCCTCCCTGGTGCCCCAATTGATGACGTTGAGGTTGATGAGGGAATACAGCGCCATGAACACATAAGTGCAAGGGATCATCAGGAAAAAGATGGCGCCGTAAATGATGTTAGGAAATTCGCGCGGGTGGAGGAAAGCCGCAGTAGAGAAGATCAGTACCATGGAGAGCACGAACATCGAGGTCGGGGACAGGAACGCTGCAAGAGATGCGTGGAGAAAGGAAATTGCGGCTACGAATTATTAGTACAGTGAAAGTCTTTTCGAGCGGTAGTTGTTTTCGAGCGGCCAAAATTACCGACAATAGTGAAATCGGCATAAATGAACTGTACTGCATTACAGTAATACTCCATGAGGAAAATACTCTTGTGGAATTAACCAGTGACCCAAAATACAGGGTGGCGCAAAAGTTCCGGCGGTTCTTTAAAAAACAATTTAGAAGAAAAAACCGCCGGAACTTCTGCGTCACCCTGTTTGTACTATTTACGTAACACACGAAACGCGTAACTCAAAGTACGTGAACTCATAAACTCAATGCTATAAAGATCCTGAAAAACAGACTTTCAATGACGATCTGAATGCCGGTAGCGACGACGACCGCCATCATGATGAATGCGTAGACGACCGAGGCGAATTTGGCGAAGAGCAGCTGAGCCTTTGAGCCGGCGATGAAGCACAAGAGGGCAAACGTGACCACCGGTATCTGTATAGGGAAAATTTTCGATCAATAAGGAGTGTCGAGACCGTATACCGTAGAACGCCTAATTTAGCCTATCTTTAGCACGCAGTACGTCAAGGAAAGTCTCAGGAAAGACTGTTTTGTCCTTACTCAGTGAAAAATGTTCTCTATAAATTTCGGCGCTTCGCAAAATGTGACGTCAACTTTTTTGCGATCAGTAACAAGACATCTCGCCAAGCACCGTAATTAGCAAAAATAAAACAGCTTTTAGGAGCTTAAACACCGTTTTTCACCTAAAATGATAATCTTTTATTGATTTTTACGTCCGAAAATTGATAGAGAATCGCTATCGATTATCGAAGCAGTTTGTCTTATTCAGCCTAAGGTTTCTTGTTACTGATCGGGATATTTTGATTAAAGTTCGTACTCAGTATAATCGAAAAGAGCTTTCACAGAGCGCAAATCATTCTAACTTACAATATTATAAATGAGCATGGTTTGGGAGTCAACGCCGAAGGCGGCCGTTTGAGCGAACACCAACATAGTGAAGATGATAGCCGGTCCGATCAGCGAGAACATGATGACCATCATCTGGTAGAGGATGTAAAGTCTCGAGATGCTGTCGTTATTCGCCGAAGCGCGCTGAAATCGACAGAAACAGAGCTTTATTCGCCGTTAATCGATAGACGTGAAAATGATATACAATTATATAATTGAATATTTTAACGAAATATTGTGACCACAAATAGGTGAAAATATAAACAGAGGCTAAAAGACATCACTCAAAAGAAGCTAAAGACAAAACAAAGAGAAAAGTAGACCTTGAAATCGGCTAGGAGGTCGATGGTGTTGGCGATGGAGGAGGGCGTCCAGCGACGGCGCTGATTGTAGAACTCGTCGAAGCCTTCGGGAGCGTACGTCTCGGCGTCGGCTGCGGCCGCGTACTCGATGCGGTAGCCTTGCTTCAGCAGCAACGTCGACAGCCAACGGTCTTCGCCTGTAAAACACCGCCTACTTGTCCCCTGATTGTCAAAAGCACAACGGTTTTTATAAATCCGCCTCATTTAGACCCGCAGCAACTTCAGCAAATAGATTGGCAATAGTAAATTATCTTTTCTCAATTTGGTAAGAAGTTTGGCTTGAAAGTGTACTCAGTACTTTCGGTACTAGCCAGAACGAAATGGAAGCATTGCCGCTCCAACAGCAACGCTTGCCAGATAGGATGTTGGCGCCATAAGATATCCACTTGGAAAAAGAAGTTGGACTTCCAGAAGTAAACTTGAGAAAACTTGTAGACTCAAGAGGATTTAAATTAACATAAAAAATGGGATGACCATACCCTGATCGTACTGGACAAAGTGGTGAGGCTCAACGGGCGTCTTAGTATACTTGTGCATAACGTTGTCGTCCATGAGCGCGGACGCTCTGAACAGAGAGAAGCAGCCGGGAGCGCACAGTACGCAGCCGAACACGTGCTCGGCGGCCTTCTGGAACCAATGGGCGATCGCGTACTCGAACTTTTGGTACCACACCATTACGCCTGAAATCGCGCCATTAATTAGTCACTCGCTCAACTAAGTCTGCGAACAATATCACATCATTTATCATGTTGTATCGTCAAACTATTCCGTCACTAATAACAGGACATTTTCTATATTTGACTTTGAAAATGTCCTTTGTGAATTGAAAACTGTTCAGTTCGATTTAAAAAGTGTGCTTATAAAAGTGGAACAAGTAAAGATAACAAAGTTCGAGGTAGGGGTAGGAAAGGAAAAAATGGTAAAGTGAAAACTGGAAAGAGAGCGACCTCTTCCGATAGGATGAATGCGTCCGCAGGCCGAGCCGAGACTGCTATGTTTCTTCATGAGATCCACCAGTTTCTGCACAGCCGACGGTTCGAACTTCGAGTCCCCATCGATGGCGAGAATGTACGTGTTGTCGGCTAGGACTTGTTTCCGGGCAGTATCCGTAATCACATCCATAATCCGGTGGCCCAACAGATAGTACATGTACATAACCTGCAAGTTATACTACTGTACAGCAGAGCAAGAATATGCGATTAGTGAAGTGGTTACGTTCAATAATAATCAGTACGAAAGGATATACCAAAATCCATGAAAATTAAATAAAACTAGGAGTAACCTAACCAGGGAAGAGCAATCCAATAATAGAAAAATTTAACCATACTTTGAAAGGGTAAGCCCCAGAAATATAAATCAAAATCTGAGAATAGAAAATCTTTCCAGGAAAAAAAACTTTTTGGGTACCAAACAGAAAGATCAATACTAAAATTACTATAACTAAAACAACTGTTTCCAGTCGGACCAAAGATCGCTCTAACCGATAATGCATGGATGTATTCACACTGTGTCTAATATCTAGAATAGTAAGTTTCTACAGTGTAACTGTGAAAATATTCAGATTATGGGGTAAGAAAAAAATCAGCTTACAGACCTGCGACCATCGTTTCTTGTTGCGCACTTTCTTCTTGTCCTTGAGATGCACAAAGAGGCGATTGTCGCCAGGTAGAGTGAACACAATCCGACCGCCGTATGCCGTGTCCACTTTCAATGGCGGTCGAAGCTCCACCGTAGTTTTGTGGACGTCACTGAAGATCAGAGGAAAATTAAACCAATAGATACTGGATGACGTATGCAAAGGCGGTGAAATTCAATCGGGCAAACTTACCGAACGGCCTCGGAAACGAGCATGAAGAGCTGATGGACGAACATGTTGGGGACTCGACCGAGCTTATCATCGTCCTCCCACGCGTCATCGAAGAAGACGTGCGCTAAATAGATCTTCATATTGGCCTAATTCGTAAAACTAACGTAAATTTGAAATTTAACTATATTTTCATTAGTTTATTGCAATTTGTCCCAGGACGCCATGAACGCGCCACAGGTATCTAGATTGCATAGAAGTAACCTTTGAGACAATAAAAACAACGAGAATTGCATCGTCCGAGCTGTTGATATGATAGCATGATATGCCCTAACAGAAATAGTACCTTCCATCTCGTAGTAGTCCGGATCGACCACCTTCAAATACTTCTGCGCATTTCTTCTCGCACTCTGATCTTCATCCATTCTGAAAAAAGCGGTCAGGACTTATTAGCCCATAAATGCGGTTGCACTTCAGGGTCTTGGTCGTTTTTTAGCTCTCAACGGCACGGTCTGTAAACCATTCAAGAGAGCAAACACACGCTCATTACTGTGCTCAAAAGTTGCCAACGTATTAAGCAAATTATATAGTTGATATTAACGGATCCTCACTCAGTTTGTGAACAACAATGCAAATTCTCAAACATGTGGTGAAAAAATCAACAATATCTTTGACCACATAAATTACTGAATACTAAATTTATCCAGAAAACGCCACCTTAAGCTGACGTTGAAATAATAAACGTCCAAGACATTCACTGGCAGGAATAGGGTATATTTATTGATTGGTATGATAATTCATGCAAACCGTAAAACTGATTTTTCTTGCACGCTTAGGAACGCTAACAAGAAAAGTGTACGGTGCAAAAGTATAGAGAACAGTACCTCCCATTCACCTATTCCCCTGAGCTCTTCGATCAATCCTGCAGTTTAGTAATAAGAAAATACCTACCGTACGATTGATTTTAGCATCTGAACCATTTCAGTAGGGGTTTCGTGCCAAAGTGTGGCGCAGATGTAAATCTTCGTCAGCTGGTCGACCTCGCGGTTGAACATCGACAGCGACGTCGTCGACAACGCCACCGAGTGCTCCGAGTCGCCCGCCAACGATGCGCCATCAAAGTCGTCATCTGGCAACCTGCCTTGCGCCGTCATCTCGTCGTGCTCTCTCAGTGCCTTTAGTAAGAATTGAACTATAGGGTCAACATTTTCGATGATGAATCATATACTGTAGGGTTAGAAATATTCGGTGGTAATTAATTTCGGTGATTGACCAGTCTGACTCAATGATACTGTAGGGTTAGAAATATTCGGTGGTACTTAATTTCGGTGGTTGTCCGAACCACCGAAATCACCGAAATTTAATACTACCGAATAATTTCTACCCCTACAGTATGTGATGGTTTTTTTTATCGAATACTCGCGTTGCGATGTTTTAGAAAGCTAGACATTATGGACTCGAAATTAAATATGGCATAATTATCAGTCCTAAAGTTGAGATATTTCTTGAAGAAAAAGCCGTAAAAACAATCGATAAATGCGTGACATAAACTTTAAATTACCGCACCTGGGTCTTGATGCGCTTGGCGTGTACTCGGCGGCGGTTGAGCGCCAACGATTGGTCCACCATTAGACCATCGTACATCGGTGTGACGAATAGCCTAAACTCGCAACAACAGAGTATTCCATTCAACTTTGTCAAAATTGCGTTCGAATTGGAGGCGAAGGCTACGAATTATAATAAAAGATCCAGTAATTGGTTACAACCAAGTCTAGAGATACAATCGACGACAGCTCGTCGTATGGATACTAGAAGCACCATAATCGACCAGTGTGTCAATGGCAAAGAAAGTTACGTACGTGTCAGTCTTGCTTAGTCGCCCACTCTTCTGTGTGAAGATATGATGGGCGGTCCACGCGTAGCTCAGGAACCAGATACCGAAAGCCCAGACATAGTGGTTGCTCACACCGTCGTCGCAGCGCCAAAATGCCGTATCCGGTATGACGCCTGCCAGGAAGCAAGGATTGACGCGTCGTGCCTCAAATAGATACATTCAATCTTAGATATAAAATAATCAGTTCTTGATTAAATTAAATGAATGCTGGATAAGCGAAAGTTACTTAACTACATTTTTCGGCTCCAATTTCCTATATTGTATACAGTGCAGTTAGGAAAGATAATAACGAATAAGCTAGGGAGAGAGCGTACCTCGCAGAAGGCGAAGAGGAAGAGAACGACGGCGGGGAGGATGATGATAGTAGGAACGGCGTAGCTGAACCAATCCATGCGCACCTTGCATGCAAACTTAGATGCTGTATAGCACACCCAGCTGCACAATGCCACCAGCACGAACATCCAGATTGTATGTCTAAGGCGAGCAATTATTTATATTTCGCTATTCAAGTTTTTACGTTATTTCTGCTGTTTTATTGTTTAGGGAGAACTGCAGTCATCTATAGCTGAGATGAATTTATATTGTTTTCAGCTATTTATGACAAGCTGTCTAATGGTAAGTTAAATACAATATATAAACAGATATAATTCACAGCCAAATTGTCATAAGTAGTTGAAGACAACATATGGGACATTCCTTTCAGTCAGACGTGATCGCAGTTCTTTTTCACAGTGCAAATGGTACGTACTGCTCAAAGACGGCAGCAGCAAAAGAAGGAAGAAGTAAGCAATAGAAGGAGCCTGAAGGCTTATGAGCGTACCTGGAGTGATCGTTCCAAACAATTTCTTCGTCTGACATAGTGGTAGCGTTACCGAACGGCGCGGAGAACTGGAAAAGCGTTTGAATGTCGTGGGCGTCGCCGGCAGCTAGCAACATAATGAACCAGCTCAGAAAGCAGTTCCATAATGAAAAAACCATCGACAGCTTGTACCGACTACGCGCCATACGGTCTTTGATCTGCAAAAGGACGTCAAAGACTGTCACTTTACATTCACAGTGATCAACTAAGATTAATTCCATCATTCACTTGGTTTATTGTTCGCCCGCCGAGCGGCTGTGTTCAGACCGCTCTCTTGCATTAGTGATTCGTTAGGCTGTTGGTCGCTGAATAAGCACACCCCGTTCAGTCCCAACATCACTGACACCAAATCCCCAATACCTATGCAAGAACTGAAAATATAGTCCGGCTGTTTTCATTTTCAGGCCGAATTAATCGAAACATTCCATATCTCGTCAGTGAGAAAGTGTATTTCTTAAGTTCGCCTTTAGCTAAATTATGCAGTTCAGAACCGTTCCACTATCTCATAACTCAATTCGAATAATAACCAACGCGCGTAAATTGCGCACGCGTCGACAAATGACACGAACCTTTCCGAGGAAGCGAATGGGTCGAAAATCAGAGGTCTTGGTGACGTAGTTCTCCCACCAACTGAGCGAGCAGAGCACCAAGGCACAAACCATCAAGATCGGATTCGGCAAATCTGCGTCCAGTATCCACCATAGACACAACGCGCTCAACTAAAATATTCTCATACCGTACATACAAAATTAATCGATTACAGCGGTTTTAAATATAACATTAATTCGTTGATATTGATCATTTCGGCCGACCGTAAGTACCGGTATAAACGAATTTCGCTATATTGTTCACATGACCATAAATGATCCAAATAAGCCTCCCCCACATGTACCGCTTTCCACACCCAGTGAAGTCGCAACCACTGACCTGTCCAAGCAAAGCGAGAACGTCGGCGATGGCGACGCTGATTCTGTGCCGCTCGACGACGGCCGTGTAGACGCTGGCGAGTAACGAAAGGAAGCACGGAATGACGGCGACCGCACCCAACAGCATCGCGCCGCGCACCGAGTCCAATTCGGGCAGAATGAAGAACACCAACAAGCACTGGCCCACTGTTTTCAACGACTCCACGATGAACGACTGCAAAGTGACGCTCAATTTGTGCCTACCCAATTATAGTCAAAATATCATAAACGATAACAATAATCTTTTCAGTATTAATAAAATGACATCACTTATGTTGTAACCCAATAAATAGGCGAAAAGATATGTATAAGAGCCTTACAGCGCAGAAGAGGTAGATTGACGGGTTGGGGACGCCTTTGAAGACGACAACGCGGGCGGACCGAAGCAGTATAAGCAGCTGAGGAACGCACATCGCCAGCCACAGTCCCCAGTAGAACCATGTCGACGCAAACTCTGGCTTCGGCTCCGGTGCTTGGGCGATGTATGCATTTTGAAAGCCTAAAAAATGCTCGCAATCATTTTACTAAAGAATGGCCGTTGAAGCTATGGTTCTAACGGGGAGCTCCCTCTCCCCCTTTACAGCTCTAGTTGAAGCGTTTTGTAATTCTTTCCTGAATTAAATTTCTCTGCAATAATCATTTCTGCCTTTTATGAATCCCTTAAACTTTCTCATTTATACCATTTTCACTTTAATAATGCCTTTGCCCCCTAAGAGCGTTTTTAGGATACATTTTACTGTTGTATCGCTACTTCAAAAGTTATATCTCTAACCGAATGGCGCGGCTATTGTAAGTCTTCAATCATCAGCCATAAAAGTAAAAGTTCTGACAATTAACGCGATCTTCATTTAACAGAAAATATTCCATTATTTTAATCAGCAATAACAATGAAGTAGTGAAACGTGTCAACTCGGCGCGAAAATAGAACCGATTAGCTAAGGTAGAAAGAAAGGGAAGTAACAAAGATTCATAGTGCACTTCCAAAACGGGGAAGGGAGTTTCATGTAACATATTCCCTAGAGGAACCAGTGGAATCAACCCTCGACCCCTTCAGCTTTGCGCTGGTATTAGAATCGCTTTGCAACTAAATACACTAATACTAGTGAAAATGTAGAAACATAATCACTTTTTTGCATTGTCATCATGCCTTTGTTAACAAAAAGTGTGATGACAGTGCAAAATTTAGTTACATTTCTACCATTAACATTCCCTTTATAAAATGAAATTGGGCCCAGACTTAACGAAACAACCAATTTGTCGATCGCATCACAAACACCTAGACAAATAGTGCAACAGTCTACCGAGCGGTTTGCAGGGGATGTACGTCGATTCGTTCCTCAAGTTGGCAGCCATCAAGAGTACAAGCAGCTTGGCAATCAAGCCCGAGGTGAGAACCAAGCCATGTAGAATCACATACATTACCAACTGCAAGGTAGCTCAATTAAGACAACACTTTTTTCAACAAACACTTTGCTCACCAATTTTTAGTGCTGTAAAGATTAGCGCATAATTCCAACGTTTGACTAGAATACTTTAATTTCCCCTTAAGCAAAACTTCCGCTCTCATTCTAACATGGTAAGCCTGCATTACCGAAACTTCCTTCCGTTTGCAACGTGCGAAAAAGACAAATGTAAATTTTTCAAACTGGCAGAATAAAACAAAGCCTCAATCGCACCTTGAGCCCTTGGGCAGCCAGTTTCGTCCACCTCGGCTCAAAGGCGTCTTGGTCGCGGGGCACCGATCGAAAAACGTCCCATCGGCGATCGATTCCTCTTCAAAAGCATATTATTATTACAAAAAATTCTTGAAATTACGCCCCAGGCGATTTTTATTTCAACCTAGACTTGAGAGGGGTGTTTATTGGATGGTGGGCTTATTACAGGGAGGATGTTTCTTTGGGAGAAATACAGTACTTGGGATGGATATATAATTCAAACACGAAGGACGGCTTAATCAGAATATAATAGATTTTTTGCGCCTAATTCAGGTTCAATATCGATGTTGTGTGCGTTTGATAAACTTAGCTTACTTTTCCCATTACTATTTCAATATTTATTAAAATTCGACAAATCATATTAAAAAATATAAATTCAAACAAAAAAATTGTGCAGTGATTGATTATGAGGTGGCCTTAACAGAATGAAAGATTCTCCTCAAGTGAAGAGAGCTACCAACCTAGCCCACAATGGGTTCTCATGCCAACTCTCTCCCCCATTGATGCACGAAG
Source organism: Plectus sambesii (assembly GCA_002796945.1). NCBI lineage: Eukaryota > Metazoa > Nematoda > Chromadorea > Plectida > Plectidae > Plectus > Plectus sambesii. The sequence goes on from NIUQ01002127.1 coordinate 11,106, forward strand.
GAGGTTTGTCTGCTGTGCCAAATAATAATCTTCACTATCTGAAGTAGCCGAAAAGAGGAAATGATGATCAGCAAAACGAAAAAGGACAGAGTGGTTAGCAAAAATAGGCATAAAGGGTGATTAGCAGAACAAAAAGGATCAACGGTAACGAAGTTGGTTCACTTACATCCTGTCGGAGATCATGCTTATGGGTTCCTTGGACTTCTTTCGGCGTCGCTTCTCGGGCAAAGAGAGTCCTCCAGTGGAATTGCTCGATCTCGATCGCGTCCGGCCGCCCGAGCCAATTTTTGTGAGACCGCGAGGGGGGTCGCCGTCCCCGCCGCCGCCGATCACTGCCGCCGTTGTTGACAGCAATGTTGAATTCATTACATATGAAGAGAGCGGCGGGGGGTCGGTCATTGTTACTGAAACTTAACTATTAAAGCATATAGCGTAACGTCACGAGTGGATGGTTTGCATGGATTGTTTGCATCGAAACAACAAGCGTCAAACACCAATAGACGGGTATTTAGCATCGCCATGCAAAACTTAGGAATACATATGGGTGCAGCCATCTTGTCTTGCTTTAGCGCCCATATATTTTGAACAGCGATGTAAGATATCCGCCTACTGCTGTTAGGTGCTTGTATCGAAAACGCGCGGCAGCTAACTTTTCACATACATCCGCGATACTTTCCTCGACAATACGCAAGCAAATATGTCTCAATTATAAAGCGCATCCCGAGCCGTTGATCAATCGGCGTATTCCTGCTCTCAAGCGGACGCCTCGCCGAACCGACTATGGCGGATTGCTCAACAGTCTGTATTCTTGCTACCAACACCGCTTTACGCACTGCCCGCCGGCGAGGGCGGTGTACGATTCGCCTGCGTGTTGACCATCAACGGAGAGCAAGAATACGACCACAGTTCTCGCGCTACGCATCAAATCAATTACGAAATCGGAGGCGGCAAGTTTGAAATGATTCTCGAAATGATATTTTACGTAACACCACCTACACGACAACGACACAGCTTTAGTGCGTTTCCTTAAAATGCGCATAAGATGCCGCGAAACTATCTTTTGGAAACAAAGTTACATTCCACCATGGGCTGCGGTGCAGGACTGAACCATGTAACTATGCAGAAAGATACAATGATTGAAATATCCAGCACGCCATATTTCTTCTGCATTAATATTACACGCCTTTTCTGAATTCCAGGCGTTTCAATTCAAATGAATTTAACGCAGAGCCAAATCAAAAATTTGCACACATTGCGCTGTCCCAGATATGAAATGCATCCGTAAAAACTAGAGCAGGGCGAACAGGACATATTCGGTCATTACTAGACAGTTTAAAGCCGCACACCACACCTTTCTGCGCCATATCTAGCTCGAATGAAGCTCCGCGCGAAATTTGTTAAGAATATTTTTGAAAAGCAACTTTCTCGCCACGTTTCCTAATTCCATCTTTTACCTTAGTGAAGATGGGGATGGGCCAGGATTATCGCGTTCGGTTGCACTCCGTTCTGCTTTAATAATAAAACGCTTGCGGCCAGAAGAAAAATCGAGAAGAAGAAAAGAGCAATTCTTCTTGCTTTCCTTCTGGGGGTTCAAAAACCCTCTTCGCTCCTTCTTGTAATATTTAATCGTCAGCTTACCCTCTTGCCGCCTACTTCTGCCGCCCGGCCGCCAATTGTAAGGGACGTTGCTCCACAAGCTTATCTCGGTTAGTCTCTGGCCTCTGCTTTGAGCTAAGACCTACGTCTCTTCTATACATTACCAACTTCTAAGCTTAGAACTAAATCGAAACCCAAAACTTTGTTGTAAAACTAGCTACTAATCTAGCTTTAAATTAATTACGACGAGTTGTAACACGTTTCAGTTGAATTTCGTCCCGTCATAGCAACTTTTGCAGTTCAGCCTGTATGCAAATTTCATTGCGTCCTCATCGTTTCTGCGAAATACAAAAATGCTGTTACTCAGCCTACTACGATTCGTCTCAAGACCATGTGTTCCCTTCAAAAGCAATATTTTGTTGCAATTAAAAAATTATAAGGCTGCTTTTCCTTTAATTTGTGTGAAAAGCCAAAGGATCTCTTTTGAAATACTGGCTCATTCATATTTACTTTCCTCTACTGTTTGCTAGAAAAGGGAGTGGGATATAAACAACTAACATTGATGTAACTTGCTCAAAGTCTTATGTCAGTAGCATGCAGTTGCATTTGGTTAGGCATAGCTTCGTGACATCAACGGCTAAACATTAATCTGAAAAATGAAATGATATCGCCTCTTGGAATGTTTGAAACACCATTCCATTAATGGTTGATTTTGTTCCATTCGTTTTTCAGTTTCTGTTCGTGTGCTTGCGTGCTCAGCTATGCGACAATATTATTGCTTTTGATTGAATTGCTTTTAAAACTAACCTCTTTATTTAGTCCGACTGTTTTATCTGACCGCAATTGCAGTAAAGTTTTGCCTAAGTTTCAACTTTTATGGTTTAATTTAAAATGAGTAATTATACGAACGCATTCATTCTGGGGGATTATGTGTATTTGCAGGAAAAGTACCCTTGACATCTTTTGTGTATTGTTTTTTTGCATCACTTAGTGGCCGATTACCTTTGATACTACTATTGGTCCGCCCACCGGACTCATAGTCATCTCCGAATTCGGTCTCACTACTGATGATACTTAAAGTTTGCTAACAATGTATCAATTCTCAAAACAGATTTTCTCTTATTTGAACCAATAGAAGATCAAATATAACACGCGTTACTATTCTTCATACGTGTAATTACAGCACGACATGCTGCAGCGGGAAATTAAGTTGACGTCACGGAAAACTGTACGTTTATTCAGATTAAACAAATATTAGGTTGTCCGATTAGTCCTTGCGCTTTTTTCTACGCCTTTAAAGTTTGCATTTCTTACTTCATAAGCGTCGGTTTTTATTGATCTTTATTTGTTTGTAGTCCAAAATACTAGAATTTTATGGCGTTTTTCTTCGAGATAATCCATGTGCAATAAGCAAAGATATTGCAAAGCACACAAAGAGCACTACATTTCGTGACTGAAAAGTAACATTACAGTTTTTTATTTGAATAACTTAAACCAGAATAATTCAGTTGAACTGAAACTTATCAGAAATAACCTGCAGATTTTGGGGTTTTGTTTGAAAAATATTGAATTCAGTCACGGCGTTGTTCAGATATGGCCAAGCAAACATAAGGAGTGCTTTAGAAGCGAACTACCTGCGATGCCTGATGGTATGTTATACAAATAAGGCAAGAAAAGAAGGAAAATATTTGTGCTAGTTTTGCAACTACCGTATTTACGGAAATAGTGGTACTGTACAGTCAACTGCGTTTATAACGCCTGGCTCTATAAAGTCGGTCCTTGGCTGGTCCCGTGTACTATGTTTTGTACAGGGCTAACTCTCTCTATAACGTCGCCGTCTTTATAACGTCGGTCTTTGGCCGGTCCCTTGACCGACGTTATAAAAGCAGTTGACTGTACCACTATTAATTCAATCCCTCGCTACCCTGTACCACTATTTCCGCATGTACCACTATTTCCGTAAATAAGGAAAACACTTAAAGATTATACTGTCGAATTTAGGTGGGAAAACATGATAATCTGGTATACATGTGCTTTTATCATTATGTTTGCTGTAATCGGATAGTAGGTGTTTAGTAAGTTACTGCATCTATTTCTCTATTGTTGATGTTGACGAGTAGTTAACATACTTTTGCAAAATATTCTTCACAAGGTAGCAGTGTTTAGTGAGAAAAAAACACAAAACTCGCTACGATTTTTGCCGGCACCTGATTTGCGTCGATGTGCTCGGAAATAGGCAATGAGAAGTTGATGAAGCGCTGTCGACCGTAAATTTCTCTCTCTCTTGTAAAAAAAAGCGAGTGAATTTAACATCTTTCGAAAATGATTGGCGTGAAAGGAAGTGCGCTGAATGAAATGAGAAAGTTTGCGCGGACGCGCGCCGAAAATGTCGATGAATATTTGTCGATTATTAACAGATATAATAAGAATTGCATTGTTGCTGTAGTCGTCATTAAAGGTCATAGAATTTACATAATGCACCCAGAAAATTCATTGAAATTTTAAATTAAAAATGAACTGCAATAGCATCACCTCCACAAATGGCCCATAACAGGTAAAGAAAACAAACAATTCACAACAATTTTTTACAAAAGACCAAAATAATCATTTTTATCGCAAAGCAATAAATAGCGACGCTATAAACGCTAAAATCCACATATAATTTTATTAAGTGTGATCAAGTGGAGAAACAATAAAAGCTTTACCTTCGTGCAGTGCTAATAAACCTATCCAATGAAGCCATCTGGCGGCTCGCTTCCAAAATGTGTACGGTTTTGATTCAAGTCCAACTATTGCAGATACTTTAACTTTAAAAGGTGTTGGCTTTCAAACCCTAAGCCTTCCAAAATAAAAGTGAGCGATGGTTGGAAAGTTTGTTTAAATAAAGCAAAATTTCATTGATTCTCATAATCTTGCCTTTATTGGAGTGTTTTATTCTGACATTTTTTCCCTAGGTGTACGATTAAAATCGAAGGTTAAGAATAACAGCAAAAAGGACGGCCTAGTTGAAAGAAAAAACTCAAAAAAACAACATAGTACTGCCAAATGGAATAAAAGTTATTGCAGTGTTAATGAAACAACGACTAATAGACATTCCACATAACATAAATACTTTTTAATAGATAAAAACATCGTACGCAAGACTGCAACGCAGCAATATGTTTCTATTCTTCTGATACACACCGAATTGAGTGAAAACTGTAGTCATAACTTTTTCACTTGGATGAGTTTTGTAATTACCGTTCTCCAATAGTGCAAGTGATATTTTACCGTCAAATAAATATCTTATCAACTCCTAATGAACATTAATTATATGAAAAAACGTCGAGCGGTTTGCGCTTGAAAAGTTATGACTACCGCGCAAAAATGAGAATTAACAACAGCGCATCACAATTTTGCAAACCAGAGGAGCGATTCAAACTTTCCATCACCGCAGCAGACGCTCAAAATATAGTCCGACACATTATGAAAACCACTGGAAACACTGTAAGCCCAGAAGCGAGTGTGGGGTATGAGGGTAGAGACAATTTTTATTTTATAAGGGAACAATAATGTATTTTCCGCGCAAGGAGTGACCAATAATTGAAAAGAGGCCACCTAATCGAGAAATGTTTTGGATAAGCATAGGATAGATTGGGGTCGTGAATTTGAGGGAGGGAAACTGTGCACATCCACAAGGGCAGACCGGTGCCCACCTCAGCGTAAGCCAAAGCCCCACGCGCAGTCGTAAAACTGAGTTTATTGAATGTTCCAAATTGTACAATGCCGCGGCAGTCGCCTGAATGCAAGAATCGCTCAATAAAGTAACCTTGTAAGTAAGCGTTTCACATTTGCGCGTTTTTTTCCATAAGGCGGTGTATAAATTATTGCTGGTGTTCTCGTTTCGAACTCAAATTTTGTCTATCTGCTAGAAGATGGTGAGTCAAACACCACAGCAGGCCAAGCTAACCTCCTCAAGAAGTCACTTCCCACTCCAAGACGCTATTTTCCGTCAAAAAACAACATTCAATCGATTTATACGCGCAATAAATATTAGAATGATCAAATAAGAGCATTTGGACGGATTCGCCTAAATAATTCATCAAATTTTTAACTGCGGACAAAAAAAGGAAAATAGCAAAATTCGTTTCTATCGGTTTCGCTTAAATTAGTTGGCCAGTCACACAGCGTATCTTCCTAAACAATGAAGTTCGCTTATAACAATAATTTCAATCGGTCCCCCAAGAATCAGTAAAAACGAATTTCACTGTAGTGTCGGACAATATTTGCAGACATCATGGACGCAAATGTGAAGCTAAGAATGGTGGGGCGCCTCCTCATCGGCGCTTTCCTCGTCGTCTTCGTCGGTGACGGAGTCGCCGTAGACAACCAGCCGGCGGCGGTACTCGCGCAACTTCGAGTCTTGGTCGGCCAGCAGCACTAAAAGGTCTTCCTGCTCTTTCTTTAGAGACGCCACTTCTTCCTGCGATGACGATGTCTGAAACTGATTCGAAACTGCATATAAATAGCACACATAAGTTGAACAGCGGTAACAAAAAAATCAATTGATGTAAAGGTGTCATGAGACAGACTAATCGCTAATTTTCAAGTAGTATTTCTTGCAAGTGGAAAAAGTGATATAAACACCGTCATCCATCATAAATCGTCACCACTGCATTAAGCTCCTCCACTCTCACATTAAATTTATGAAACTACCGTTCTGAGTGAATGCAGATATGACAATATACATGCAACAGTGACGAATTATGATGAGAAGCTGATGCAAAAGCTACCTTGAGAGCTTTCAGCACAGCGAAAGATTAACTCACATCGTTCTATATCGGAATTGGGTAGGGAAGCGCGAACGCTATCCCCATACGCAAAAATTTCGCGGTTGGCCAATTCCAGTTCGGAACTGCCACAGAGGTCAGCCGTCCCGAAAGTGCAATGGTCCAGCCTCGCCCTGGAGATCTCACCTTCATGATCGTGAGATACTCCCCGCCAGGTAAGTTTATGAGAGAAGAATTCGTCGCCACTGACCATATCGTGGAACACAAACGCGACTGGTTAGTGGGCAATGCGTAGCATACGCGTATTATCGACTATACGCACTCACATCGCATGTGCCAGTGAAACAGCGTTATTGTTGGCATACAATAATTAGACGAACGCAGATATATAGCCGCGACACGAGTTACACTTAGAAAATAAAAATATAGCATCGATTGCACATTTGAGCTTTAGTTAAATGAAGACTATAATTTGATGGGATTTTTCTGACTTAACGCAAAAGCCATTCACAAGGGGGTGCTTGCCAGTGCCTTTTCCACGACGCGTTGCATTTCAAATCCCAAAGATTCTCCTTTTTTGAATTGTGAAGTCGAGTGGACGTCTAACGCGCAAAAGCTCAGATGAAAACATATTCCATATTCGATCATAATTTGTCACTATTGCATTTAATTAGAAAGCTAGTTTGACAAAATTGATGGAAAAATTGCTAAAATGATTGCAAGAGTGACGAATTCTGATGAACAACGTTGCAAAAGATATCGAAAACTGACAAAAAACTGACCGCAGGATTGAAGACGGGCGCAGGGGGAGGCGGGGGGTTGTTAGCGATGCGCTCCAATTCAGCGCGGGCGTCGTGAAGCTGTTGTTGGACGGCGGCGAGCTGGGCTTCAACGGCCGCTTTCTCGCCGGCGACGGCAATGAGCTGCTGGCCCTGCTGCTCGAACGCTTGCCAGCCGTACCCCAACTGCTGTTCCAGCTGTTCATGCTGTGTCCGCAGCGTCGTCACCACTTCATCCACTGGATTCGGCAGCTTTAAAAAATGCGTTATTTTCGTGCTCATTTTCTGCGGTTCATACCATTTTACTTGAATAAAGATACTTTAAAATCAAGAGAGGAAGTCGTCCTAATTAAAGAGGATGTTTTACATATTGATTCGACTTGTAAAATTTCGTTATTTTCACGGTTATGCGAATTCCACTTTTTAACAGGGATTTTCATCATAGTTCGTCACCTCTGCATTCAATTTCCTCAAACTAGTGTTCTGATAAATTGCAAAGATGACAAAATTGATTACAGGAGTGACGAGTTGGAGACAAAAGTGAAGTATTAAGATGAAAACCTCAGTAAATCAATCGTGTGACAGAAATGCAGGTGTAACAAACCTGGGCGAGCTGGTACTGCTGCCACTGCTCTGCGAACTGCTGATAACGGGTGGCCTCCGCCTGCCACTGCTGAGCGACGACGGTCATCTGCTGCAGCTCTACCTGAAGCTGGGCGGTCGACTGTGCCGACGCCGCGGTGTCCACTTGCGACCGCTCGTCTAATAGGCGACACTTTTCCGCTAACTCTGCGCGCAGTCGGTCAACTGCGTCCGGTGGCGTCGCTTGTAACTGAAATGATATCATGCTATATTGACATAATGGTATAAAATGATTTAATGATAAGAACATGAAGGGAGGTTAATTAACGCGGACTCCAAGTAGAAAGCATTCAAGTTGAACTCATTTCAGTAAAGCTCAGATATCCGAAAATGGTGGGAAGTTCAAAATCCTTGACAAAACATTTGGCGCGACGCAAAAAACCATTCCTCACCTTCGTCTGCTCGGCAGCGGCTCGTTCCTGTTCGAGGTCGGACTGCAACCGGCGCACCTGCTGCATGAGCGAGGAGATCTGGTCGTCCTGACGTTTGATGAGTTCCTTGTAGGACGCGATGATCGCTTCGTGCTGAATCGATGGAGCCGCACCATTCGCCCCCTTTGCTCCCGCCGGCCGAAGCAGACGCACCAAATCGCCTGCAAACGCTCAGCATGACGTCACTTTAACTTATTTTAACAAGTGACATGATCATTCACAAATGTGACTATCACAAATGATAATTTTAATCTGTTTAAGGTCACCTTTACAATGAACGGAATAGAATTTGAATTGTCTTATGACACATCGTGCAGTCTCAGTGCTTGACTAAGATTCGTTTCCTCTGTCCCTTAGTGTTAGGTTCTTCTGCCGAGTGATTGTGTTCCAATCCCTCTCTTGCATTATGGACTGTTAAAACGCTGATTGCCGAATAAACACTCTCCGTTCTGCACCGATACAGACCCACAATACCTACGGAAGAGCTGAGAATATAATATTTATGAGCAAAGTGAGATTTGAACCGATGCAAAATCGAATGCGGCGCGTGTCAACGCGCGTGAACATTTCCAGCAGCATTCATTAAATTTTTGGCGAACAAATCTCCATAACTAATAACATGCTCCTTTATCGCATACTTTAATATTCTAATTCCCTAGAACTCCTATCAAAACTCGAAATGGTCAACAAACATATACGACATAATGTGTACAAAAAGCGCTAATGAGCCATACCTTCAAGCGCTTTGAAAAGTTTAGTGAACTCATAGTCCAAGAGGAGCTCGGGCGGGATTTTGGCAGAGAGTTGAGGACGTTGCGCGGCACGTACATACTGCTCGGATTTGCTGACTTCCTCGAGTCGTTCAGCTATCATATCTCTACCCACTCGGCGCTCTATCACCTGCGTCAGTGACGTCCTAAAAACGTAAGCGTAAGATAAGGATTGTAGTATTATTAGGTTGTTTGAAAACCCTTTTTAAAATTGCCAACACTTGCCCGAGTTTTCAATAATTATCAAAAAATAAATTCACTATATTTAGCTTTAATACCGTCACAAATAGGTTGAAGCGCCAAAGTAAATAATTTTCTGTAGCATGTGTAACATTGATAATAAATTATATAAGAAATATGCATTCAAACTAACCGATTGTTTTTCTCGACCGAGTCGTCATTGCCTTGTAGACAGATGGCGAGTACAAAGGCACAAAGCCCTTTCACAACTTGATTCTCGCTCTCAGAGCCTTCACCAGTGCCTTCGTCTGCAATCAGTATATTTAGAGTAAAATCAAAACTATATGCATTGAGATTGCATATACACCGACATGCATAGCAATTCCGTAACTTTTGCATTCTTCAATTTCGTCAAACTTGTGTTTAAATCGATTGCAAAAGCAACAAATTGGAGCACAAGTCAGTGTAATAATATGTTTGAATATGGTATAAACGAGTAAGATTATAGAAATATTTGAAAAAACGCATTCAGATTAGTTGACGTAAAAATCCTTGCTTACAAGAAGAGATCACATTTTCCATTGAAAAGTCTATATATCATTTCCACTTTGATAAATACACTTCTCACAACCAACAGAACACTTTTATTTTATATAAGACGTTTTCCCTGGTCAAAGGATTTGATAAACGTCGCCTATGAATAAGAAAGTGTCCTGCTTAACTTGAAGTGTGTTCTTATTAAAATAAAAATGGTCCATATTCCGTGCAGGACTCAATGAGAACTAGTCTGACTATAAGAAAAACAAGTCTACTTACCGATATGTGAGGTGAGATACTGAATATTGTCATCCTTGTGAAGAAAGTGAGCGACAGCGACGGGACATTCGTGCAGCCAAACAGCCAAGAGCATGAGAAGGCCGGCGCGCGTCTGCGGTCGCCGATTGCCCAACGACACCAACAGTGCGCAAATCTGCTGCAGCAATGACATCGGTGCTTCTCCTGAAAATGCTCTATTCATGGTCCAATTCAAAAAACAAATTTAAATGTAAAATAAAATTGCGATTGCAATGCAGAAATACAAGTTCTGCATTATCCCCACACGTATTTTTAACAAGCAAATATTGCAAATACAAAAATTACGATGCAAATAATGGAACATTATCACAAACTACCATTTACTCAAGCAACAGCCGCAAAAATGTGGCTTCAAACTAAAACAAATTAAGATTGAAACCGTACCCAAGCTAGTAGCGAGTTGAACACGAAGCAGCTGTTCTTTGAGATGGGGCGCTTCGAGGACGCAGTGCATGACGGAGACGCAGCCGAACCACACCTGGACGGGCTCGTTGCTAATCAACGCCGAGCAAAGGTAATGACCGGCCGACATCGCCTGGCCCGAGTCCGCCGACGCGGGCAGCAGAGTCTCGATCACCTACACACAAACGATTGTTCTTTCATCCTTACATCTATTTTGTGTCAAAAAGTCTGGCTTCACAAATGTTTACACGCGGCTTTTAGACCGCGTCATTAGAATATTTAGAACACATTAATTAGTTTACTAGAATGATTTTTTGAAGAACGTTTACAAAAATCAACGAATAATTAGGATAGTTTGATTGGACTCTTGATTGCTGTATAAATGCATCTATACTATTTCCACATAAATAAGGACATTTCACAAATCAAACAGGATATTTTTCAATTTTAAGAGGATACTTTCTTCATTGACGTGACTTTTAAAATGTCCCATTTGATTTAGAAAATGTTCTTATTTCAGTGAAGTGGAATACAAAGGAGGTCGTTTGGAGTATTCTAGAAGACATATGATGGTGTGAAATAGTCGCGAAATACAGACCATTCTAGAACACCTATCCTTTGCGTCCCGAAGTGCACGCCGCGACATTAAGTCGAAGTAGAAAAATGATCACCTTTGTTTTTCCGAATTCGTTTCGATAGAGGAACGCCTGGAAGCAATAAAGCACGGCGCAGCGCAGTTTAAAAGGTTGCTTTTCTGAAGTCATCGACTGGAGCAAAACTAGGATCGCCGATCTGAAAATCACGCTACATTCACTCTGCGACAGTAAATTCTTGTTCATAACTCGATTAGTTTTACATTTACAAAGCACCACAACATTCCAATACACCTAATGCAAAGACATCATACATGACCGATTACAGCCCACTTCTCCAGACCCTTAGTAATTAGCGAATAAAGCACTTCATACAAAGAATACTCTACTCGCTTGAATTTACAATCATCTAATACGAAATTAGTGAGGCTTATCATTCTCTTACAAATAAACGGGATAAATGAGAATAAGTGCAAGCAACAGTACCTCGGTTGGGGTTCATGAGGGTTGACGAGACTCATAGAGGCAAAGTAGTCCTGATTCTTCTGACAGCCGCGTATCACTTCGGCCACCGCGATGACCGCCTCGGTCAGTACTTCCACCGATACGCCCATTTCTGACAACAGAATTGCGCACAGATTCTGCAGAATCTCTGAAATTTAAATGGCATATTGAAAGTGCTTTGGACAAAAGCTTATCGCCAGTACAATATATTTACCATCCCCGCGAGGCCTTCTACACACGCGGACGTCTAATTAGCGTAAGAGGATATATTTTGTATGGTGATAAACGGCAGATAGTAAATATACTGTAGTGGTCTTAGGCTCTTGATTTTGTTTTTTGCAAGTCGAAAATACAAATCTTATATTGCCTCGTATATACGGAAATGGTATTTTATGATACTTGTAACACGTTTAGAGTATGGTTACATAATACAAAATGAGTAAAATGCTCCAAAGCAGCCAGTTACACCTAAGCTCGTCAAAAGCCAATCGACCAACCGCATTTGTGCATCACTTTCTGGGCGGCCAGAATGTTGGCGACAGGGTTTTCGTGCGAGACGAGGCTGCGAATAACTTGAAAGACGAAGATGACGTTAGCGGTCTTTTGCTTCGACCATTCCTCGTCAGTTCCGGCCGTCCCGTTCGCCGCCGCACCTTCTTCGTCGCTCACTGACGGATTTAGCAGACTGTTCAACAAGTACGCCAGACGTTGGATTAAGCTGCAAAACGAAGAAAATTCAGCATTAATTACCACTACGAGAGATTTTGCTTCAATCAGATGGCGATATAATGTGTGGTTATCATAAGCGAGAATCACCAATGGCCGCAGAAAGAAGCGCCAACCCTACGACTGTTACGGGAACGGGGAACTTCGAGGATTGAGAGATTTGAAGATATTAAAAGTTTAATCTAAAATTTCATCGATTTTTCATCTTTCTACATCTTTGGTCAACGAATTGAAATCGTATTATATTCAGTTGGAGTTCAAATCCTATTTTTGAGACAGAGGGGAACAAGAATTTTGGGGACGTGGAGTAAATCTAATTCTTACAGTCCCATGCCCACTTTGGCAAAGTGAAATATCAACTCAAAAAACGTCTCCTTGCATCAAATAGTGGTTGACAATGTAAATGGTATCACAAGGAATATTCTACTTACCTCGCTTCTCTGAACAACTGTTGATTACTGGGATTCTTTCTGAGAAGGCTGAGGATCACAAACAGACAGTCCTCGATCACAATGCCTGCAAACACATATTGGAGGGAGAGGTATAATTAATTGCTGTTAAGTATGTACACGGATATAGAAAGAAATTCGTGACATCATTGCACGAATGTACCAAATGATGGACAAATTAAGCGCAAGACTCTCTAATTTAAGTATTTCTTCACATTAATGTTGAAATTCGCGTTCTCTTATGGTTCATCTTATAGAAAAGACAGTTCCCGATACTTTTCCGAAATGGCGCGATTCGAGCATTACACTATTCCAGAAATTAAGGTTTATCAATAATGAAATTTGCACCAATGAGCCTGATAATACAAAAGCAAAGTGTTTCCACCTTCCTAAACCATTTACAAACATTTTTGGGGATAGAGTGCCAACAAAAAATTTCTCAGTAAAAGCAGTTGCAATTATAGTATACCCACTTTGAAATCAAATTTTACTTACTATCAGAGTTTTCATGACCGATGACGTCAAAAAGAAGCTGGAATGCATTTTCATATGCCACCAACT
>NIUQ01002128.1:0-24344 GCA_002796945.1 Plectus sambesii
TGAGTGAATAACTCAAATGACGTGTTTAGGCGTAACTTTCAGTCATGCAGATTGCGCGTGGTTGCGTGCTGCTGCCGCCGCAGGCAAATAAGACGAGTTGATTCTTTTAAGCGTCGCGCAGAGAGTAGCTTAAAGATTATTGCGCGCAGATATCTTTGTTGCAATCTTTGCTACTTCTGTTGTATTTTTCCTATATTCTTTCGGCGCTCTATTTTGAGCATTTGCTCGCGCATTTGGAGGAAGCAGTTTCACGCAACCGTAGAAAATCTTGCTCCTCCTCACACTCGACCTATGTCTAAGCCGAAGTCTTAGCTTGTGACCGCTCTCAAACGAATCAGTTGAAAACTGACGCTTAAATGAACGGGATAGTAGATTTTCTTGTTGTAGTGTTTCTACACGATTATACTCACCACGTTATCTTAGAGCTGTAACAGCAGTTTAATCTCTGCTGAAATATACCATTTGCTCTCTAATAACGTCACTTTCCAACTCAACACATGACACTTTTTAAGTCAAATGAATATGGAAAATGTTCCCTTTTAATTTAAATGTGTGCTGATTGAAGTGAAAATGGTATGAATAGGAGCTATAGTTAGTTGTTATTCGGTTTGCCAGGAAAAAAGTCCCCATATTATGGCGAGAGCATTTAATGACGCGTGAATGAGGCTACCTTTTGTGTCTCCCGGATAACATTCTTGTATTGTCAACGTCCGCAAACATCACTTCGATCTGAGCTTTTGTCTCTCCATTGAGCGCAGGTCATTTTTAGTCATCAGATCAGTAAGACTGCTCAGTAACTGTAATTATCGCAAGGAAGCGCTGGTCATCGTGAAATCTACTCTGACGTCTGCGTTTGTTTGAAGCTATTCAGGTATTAGCAATTAGTTAGATTGGCTGGATTAATTTTAATGTGACTCGATTGCTGGGTAAGATTAAGGCGAAATCAACGAGGAATTGTAGAGTTCTCAGTAGTGTGCTTAATTTACGATGGCACAAAACGAATTCTTCTAGAACTGTTTCTTGTTTCAGTTTATTGCCTGAGTAGCTAGGAATTAAACGTAGTGGTCTAAGCATGGCACATAGCTTATACCTCAGCCTATTTGAATACGTACTTGATTGAAAATTGTGACTTTGTAGGCAGTAATTTGAGGTAAAATTTAATGAAGAGGTGAGCCTTAACTAATGGGACGTGCAGAGCGTAATTTAGCTATCATAATGGGTCGAAAACATAGTAATTTACATGAATTATATTCGATCGTGACTTCATAGATCAAAAGGCATAGTCAGTGGCTAAGGTCTCTGTCCAACAGATTCACGGCCAGACTATTACTAAAGCTTACTGCTTGTCAGTCGTCGGCTAAATAGTGTTAATATCGGCCTCCGATTGAACCAAACTGCCTAAACTAAATTTTACTTACCGACTCTTTGGCAGATATACTGGGTTAACTATCCGATGGATAATATATGGGGCGTCCAGTACGCTTCTTCAAATGTTTTCCTAAATTTCTTCAAGTCCTGTTGTGGGGGGATATGCAGCTCTGCTTGGCGCGTGCCATGAGTTATAGAGTCTCTAGGCTAATAGTATTCACATTCTATTATGATACGTTCAGGAAGGCGAACAGTCCACCATTACTCCACAATTATCAACGTTCAACGCGTGACTTTAAGCTACTAGTTTCTGAGCAAGTATAGCTCACATTTTTCAAACAGTCTTCTCTTTCTCAATTGTAAATATGGAAATTTTCAACCGTAAGACCAAGCAGTTGACTGAAAAAGGCAATATATTGCCATATACAGACCGTTCAAGTTAAATTCTCTATGAAACTTCACGAATAGATTAGGTTATGCAAAAAATCGAATAAACTGGATATTAACCCTTAGGCTATTCCTTGAAGTTCACTACAAAGGAGGAATTTCGTCATTTTTCGAATATTAATTAAGGATTTTTATTCTAGAAACTCGGTTGCGAATCGCAATCCGCTTTGTGCTTTCATTGATCACATTTTATTCGAACTTTGACGTTGCACTGAGTGCTCGTTATTAAAACTTCTTGACAAAAGAAAAACGAATAACAAAGAGGAGGGATAAATTTAGGTGTTCGTGTCAAAATAACTGATCCGACTCTGATCTCACTCTGAGCACTGATGCCAAGTCTTGTAATGACGTTGCCTGATTAAAGGATACATTCGTCAAAGATTGCCCCTGATTCGTCATACTTACTGTTCTGCGTGTAATATAATTGTGATTGAGTGCGATTTCTTATCAAAGTAAATCAGGGGCACCTAATTGCCAAAACGGCACGATCCGATTACTGACTACTAATGGGTGGGGACTTTGAACGAATTCAATATTTCAGTTTTTATGATATCAGAGATTGACGATTAATGACTTAATAACAGTATTACATAGTTTTAGTTAAAATGGCAAATATTAATGTTTATTTTCTTGAAAAATCATTCCATGCCATATCGTTTCAAGTGACATAATATTCGCATTCAGTAGACCGAGAATGTTAATGAAAGATGTAGGGTGAGACGCGCAGCGAACAAAATATGCAGTTTCCGGCTGTGATTGCTTACTGTTTAATGAGTTTTTTGCTCTGCTCGACGAAGCGCGCCTCTCGCTCTCTCCGATTAGCGCGCCACGTTGAGGCAGGTGACGGCGATATAGTTAATCAAGCGGGCGTTTTTAATCCGCCCGTCGACCGCCTAATCAGCCAGTCTCGCGTTCAGCAGACCCACCCCTCCATAGAAGGAGTTCATCCTTCACCTGTGCACGCTCGCGATCTCTAGTCTGCTCGTTTAGCCAATTGATTAGTTTAGGTTGAATCGTAAACGTTCGTGATATCGACTTTGAGGGTGGGATAGCTTGCGGTCACTCGCCCATTAGTAAAGAGTATTTCTTGACAGAACTGTGAGCGTGAGTCTTACCGTGTTTAAGATGTTCGAGACGGAGAATTTTAGAAAGTTTGCATCGCCGGGATTTGAAGGACTAAAAATTTTTGAGTATATAAGCTCGCAAATTCGACTCTCCAGTCGGAGGTTGAGGTTCAAAAATGTTGTTGCTAGAGCAGCGAATATTCGCTGTCCAAACGTCAGTACGGTATGTCAATATGAGTGCATGTATAGGTATTGCCGTTGAATCCCCAAGCCGCAGTACAGCATGAGCGAACAATCTTTTATTTCACTAGTCAAGCGATCAGTAGATCAAACGGTTTTACTTGGTTTAATTTGTAACTCAGATCGAATAGGGTTCAGGAACACTCAAATTTCATGCTTGGTAACGTTAGTCTACTTGGCCGAAAGTCTGAATGCATTGCCTTCATTCTCTTCGAATTGTGTCCCGAAATTACCTTAACCAGAGCTGTTGCTTAATCGTCGTCTTATTACTGTATTTCTCACTAACTATCAGGTTTTAAACGTTCTTGGCTAAATGCCAGCTGCAAATCGCGTTCAAGTTGTGCAGCTAATTGATATATTCAATTTTAGCCTCCTGCAGCAAAGTAGATAGTAGAGACGACCATGGAAGGGTCGGCACACCAGAACAGAACGAGTCGCGCATTGCAGTTGCCTACCGTATGCATTAATAGCGTAGCGGCGGAGACAACAACTATGGCCAAGACGCCCCAGCTGCCCCCGCCGCTCCACATCCCGCAGAGTGCACTGCTGCACGACAAATGGACAACTTTTCGCGAGCATCGCTTATCCTGTTCGAGCAATGACTCGGGTAAGAGTTTCGCAGTGGATCAAAAGAGTGCAGCATAATTGAGGGGGAGGCGTGAAATCACCTACGAGTCTCTAGCGAATCACAGGATATCCTGAAAATTGAAGGAGAAAGAGATTTTGTTGGAATGAAAAGGAAATAATGAAAAGTGGATTGTATTGAACATCTAGGCAGCCCGGAGGCAATTCACAGCGACCCAGATAAAAGGCAGGTGTTAAATATTATGTCTGGGGCCTATCTTTGTAGCCTATTGCAAATGCACAATTGCAATTGCGGTGATTAGCCATTTTTCGGTTTTTCGACCAATCAACACGCTAGCAATGCAGCTGTTCCTTAATTGCGCTTATTTTATGAAATTAGCACCTGGTCGCCGGCTTTAGAATATTTAAACCATTTCTACATCACGAAGGATATTTAAATATTGATGAGACTTTTAAAATATCCTTTTCGATTTGATAATTGCCCTGGTAGAATTAGATAACTACCTTCAGTCAAAATCGGATAAATGCACAATTTTTCCGTGCATGGTCGATGTGCACTTATCCGGTTTTGACTGTATTTGATTTTGAAAGCATCCTTCTCAAAGTGCAAAAGCTCCACTTTTATTGCCATTTTCTGTAGCTGTCTGCGGTTTGGATTCGACGATTTTTGATAACGGTATCGGAAAGTTAATGATTGAATTGCAGGAATGGGTTTCAGTCCGGGTCTGAGTCCCATTCTCGCCGAGGACAGTCCATCGTTCAGTCCCAGCTGCGGGTCGGCCGGGTTGGGCGCCGGACCGCGCTTTACATTTGACCACGTGCCTAGTCCAACGAAACGGAAATTCGACGACGGAATCGAGGACGCTTTGAAAAAAATGCGCACTGGCGAAGAAGACCAGAAAAAGGAAATGCGGACTGTCAGAGCGCAGCTTCAACGACAAGATAGCGTCATTCGCGTGACGCAGAAAAACGCAGCTGTCTCTGTAAGCGTCATACCTTCTGTTTGAGCAAATTCCAATGAATCAGTGTGACCGTGAAAAGAATGCATTTCGAGCGCATGTAGTACAATAGACGAGCGCCGAGATTACGGCTAATGCAGCGAACGTCGCGGAAAACAAGCGTATAAAATTTAAATGAATTAACGTAGCTTGAAACTGACTCTACCGACTAATCGAATGATAATCGCAATGAATCGAAGCTAACTAAGGAAATTATGTAAGGCAGGCATCAAATACTACCGTGAACGTAAGCATGTCGCGGTCCAATACCAAGCCAGCTGCCATCTCGGTTTACACTTTCTCAAGTTCTTTTTCAAATAATACGCCATAGAAGGCTTTGATCTAATTAAAAATGTCTTCCAAAATATACTTCAATAGGCGATTGAATTCGGCTTGAAGCAAGGTCAACAATTCTGCTCACTCACACACATTTGTGGGTTGTATTGTGTGAGCAGCTAAAATTAGCGCAAAATTCTTTGATCGGAAGCCATATTCTCAAGATTTTTCTGTCGGTTAGCTGAACGCAATTGCCAATATAAAGTCAAACATTATCATTTAGTGAATGGCTTCATTCGCTGCGGCGATAATGTATAAATCTTACAAGTGCTAAAAATACTCTCGTTGGCTTGCATTTCTGCTCTGTAGGGAGTATGGCTTCGCTGGTCGAACCGATGGCACGAATTTGCTGAATATCGCATATCGCCCATAAAACTATATACGAAAGACCATTTTCAGTGTCCGAAATTGCCAACTGTGCGCAGCGAAGACTTGCCTCAAGGGACGAACTTTGCGTTTCCAGTGGTCACTCAGGCGATGGTTAGCAGCGGTGGCGCAGCCGGGGCGGAGCAGTTCGATCCGGAGCGGATTGCCCAGCGACTAAAGGTATCTCAATTAAATATATTTGAACACGATAGTGTCGCTAGACGATACTTTGGTAGATCTGTCCTGCGTGGTCATACGGTATTTTATGGCATTTTCGCTGCATTTTGTCAGAGAACATCGCAGTAGGTTCGATTTACTCTTAGAGAGATAATTAGGAGTGTGCCGCACTCGCCATCCTTCTGCTCTTCATAACTGTTAAAAAAGACAGAAACCAACTTGGAATACACTGTCTCATATTTACTGTGTATTTGCAGGCCGAATTCCATGACAACTGGATGCGGGTGCAACAGTTGTTCTGGCAGAACATGTACACTCCAATGGTCTCGCTAGCCCCGACAGTAGCCAATGCAACTTTCCTGAACCAATCTGGCGCAAAACCAAATAGTGCGAGTATCGCCGCCTCTGCTATTCCTGCCGACTACACATCCACAAGGTCCCCTGTGGAAGAAGTCGAGGGGGACGAAGGGAAGAAGCAGTATGTCTGCCGCTTCTGCAGGAAAGACTTTCGACGCCCAGACATTCTCTCAAGGTAATTAACTTTTGTTACACCACTGCTACCTATGAGTTGGCGAGCTGAACTCGTGGTTATGTCAGAAAGGCATCCCATAGGTTGTTTGGTGAGCCGACTCCGTTCGAAATGTGTCTTCTGCTGAAATCCTTCTCCTTTCCTCCTATTTTCATGCTTGAGCGTAACCAGGGCGTCAAAAGACACAGTTTAGCAATTTGCCGAATCAAAAACGACGAAAACTGTCAGGATTTTTTATTTTGAAAAATCAAAATATTAAATGCTGCCACCATGACTTTTATACGTGTCCGCTAACACACATTCAAAACTGAACATGACGAATAGGGTATGACGGTACTCGATTTAATTATCTCATAATGCTTCAAAATTGCTACATTTTTAGTTGATTAGAGTTCGTGATAATTAGCTAAATTGAGAATAATAAGTTAAAATTACCGTTCAAATCTCTTCTCATTTACACCCAAGTTCAGGCATTATAGCTCAAGGATATACAAAGTGCTTAAATAAAGTCACACCAAAGAGCTCAACGCTGTTAATCGTAGTCATAATTATTTACTAACCTGCGCAGGATTAAGCTTGGCTTTATCATTAAAGCTGCGAAGTTAAGAAGTATCTTAATGGCTCTCCTAGACTGTCGTCAAAGTTCACCTCCTTTCTTAATCTGAAAGCAAGCCAATAATGCTTCTCCCTAGCCGATAATGAGGAGAATTATAAGAGATCTTTGGATCACAGGGTTCACGGCTTATTTCCGAAATGGGGGAGTTGATCACAGAGACAGAGAGAAAGAGGGGGAGAGTATGGTGTGTAATTAAGTGAAGAATAGCAGTGCCTGGAAGGCATCAGCCCACATTCGATTTTCAACAAGAGACACGAAGAAGGCTTTTGGCTCAATGCCAAAGAGATTGTTTCATCCATCCTCTGCCGGCAGTTCTTCAATCATTTATTATAGTTTCCGTTAAACTGAATCTCTCCATCACTAGTTACTATCCATATTTTACTGGAGGCCATCAGTTCAGTTTTTTTTCACCAGTTTCACTTTGCTTGCCATAACCACATCAAATTAAATATTTCTCAGTATTTTGATGCTTCGCGTCATGTACTGGAGTTTACGTCGCGCCCAAGATGCGTGCTTTAGAATTGCGTTGGTACAGTTTTGAATTGGTACTCTGACACTGATAGTTCTGAAGAATTTATCGTCGCTTTTTGTTAGCTTCGTATAACAAGCCTGCTAAGCGATATGAAGATTGCAATAGAAAGTAATATGATTTATAACTAACTCTGCATACGCAACTTAAAATAATCTGTGTCGCGTAATCCAGCAGTAGAGTTGAGCGATGTTTCATAAATTGTTACAGGATATGAAATCAATCCAATAACATTTTACTACAGTTTAATGACCTTTCGGGACACACGCCCTGATAAACCGCTTTTTCTCTACTGAGCGAAGGTTCGCTACTGTGTTCTACGCCGTTTATAGTTCCATAGGAACGTCGTAATATAATCTTTACGGCAAGAACACCCGTAATCGTAATGCTTTTGCGGAGGAGGGTAAGATCATCGAACAAAGAAGCGTGCGTCACAACAGTTATCGTTCAGTTTACTCGTTTACGACCGTAGCTCGACTAAAAACTGCAGCTGTCATTGTCAACGCGTTGTAGTCTGGACCGACGGTATCTCCCATTTTACGAGCAAAGAAGCGTCATAAACGCAGCCGTATGGGGAGGGGGCAGCAAAGCTCAAGGCCTAGGCAGCTTATGCACGTAGTACAATAAGCGATGCAATTTTTCAAAACTGCCAAGAGGCGATTAACAGTGAACACGCGATTGAAAAAATGCGACTCGAGCTCGTAAAACGGGAAGAGCAACAGGTGGCGTTGAGACTGAAACGGCAGAAGAGGTGGTGGCAATAGAGCTCAGGTATCGCAGATTCGTCAACTGTTTCGATCCCCAGGCATTTCCTTGCAAAATAACATTAGGCATTCATCAAGCATAATCAGCGTAAGTTTAATATTTGCATCACTTTCAGACACGTTCGTCGACATACGGGCGAGAAACCTTTCGGCTGTGATCTCTGTGGCCGATATTTCTCGCGTTCAGACCATCTGCGAACTCATCGTCGAACGCACACCGATGAGAAGCCCTATCAATGTCCTCTTTGTCCATATGCGGCGGTAAGTTACTTTTGCACTTGTTAATATTAATATCGACAATTTCGTACTCTGTTATGATAAAGACTTTAAAAGCAACTTGTGCCGCAGTACGGTATCCTGAGCATGAGCCTAAGCCTAATGGTAAACCCAAGCGTTACAGAGGGTTTTTTTATCAACAGTTTTTTGCAGTCAATGATAAAAACCACTGTATTATTAAACTGTAGCCATGCATAAATAAATTTTTTGACATTTACGCTACACGCCATTCGATGCAATACGGCGTCAGTAGAGAAGACAAGACGCACATTTTTCGCCACCACTTTACGTTCATACACATGGAAAAATGAAGATGCCGTTCGAGGGAGGGATCCCGTGACCAAGTTGCTTTTTAGCAATGATGTGTGGAAGTTGGCACAGCCAATACAGATAGCTTGCTAGTTTGGATTAAACACCAGACGAGTCAAGTAGTGTCAAAATGTTCAAGGGAAATTGATGTGTTCACTTCTCGCCTCTCTCCCCTTCTCTATAGGAGACTGTTTCAGCGTCGTCGCGACGTTCTGACGCGGCACATGTTAACAAGACATCTGAAAGATGACAAGGACGCTAATGTTGCCGAAGTTATTGCAAACTGCCGAAAGGCCAAGTTGGACACCCAGGACGAAGGGGTCGACTGCGACGATGACGACGAAGACGTCGAGGACGAAGAGGAAATTATCGATGTTCTAGATGATGATTGATATTATTCTCTGCGCGCTCCTTCTAGGATGATACCCTTCAGCTAGGCGGCAGTGCTGCAACCAAGTTACTATCGTAGTTACTTCCTTAGTAGTGGGGATAGAATTTTTGTTTAATTTCACAATGTTCAGAAATTAATAGCTCTATCCGCACACTACCATGTAACTAAATTTGTAGCTTAGTTGGAACGCTACTAGGCATTCTTACAGTTTTCTCAATGTTCGACAGCGTCATTCGCACGACGCCCACGGGGAGGCTGATACGACCCCAAATATTTCTTCATCTCGGGTTATCCATATACAGACATACGTGGTATCGCCGAACGCGAACTGGATCATACTGCATTCGTTAAATGCGACCATAGTTGTAATTAATTATAACACTTATATCACACTAATGTTTTGCTTAAACAAAAATAGTCCTCAAGCCAATCCTCTAAATTAATGAATTATCACCAGACCCCAGTCAAGTGTGGTCGAGGCTCACATTTTCATCTCTAAAATCGAAACATGAGCGCAAGGTTGTATTAGAATCATAATCACAATCGCACTTTCCGGTATCATATTTATATCGCGACCCCAGTTGGCAAAAAGCTAATGCTATGTTACGTAAATTTTCGGCGGACCAGCCGCCGTACATTCGAGTACTGTTGCCAGGGGAAAATATTCATTCGTTGGGAGCGTTGGGCGTTCGGATCCAATTGCTCCTTTGGCCTAGTCTGCTGATTTGTATTCGAGTTATTTTGAAGTGTTGTTGTTGTAGTTGTTTTGCAGTCACATTGCACTTGCGAACGACAAGAGCTGCGCAGGAACGCGTTTCTCAGCCGCGAATGTTTTATTGTAAGCAGATGCGTTTTAAAACAGCCATTTAAGCTGTTAAATTGTTATAACGTGGACACTAATCGAGTTACTGTTTTCACACTTGTATAGCTGTTATAGTAGCCGATGAATAATTTATACAATTCACATGTTAAAGCGCTGACTTTGTGGATGCTCAATTTTTGCCGCTTTTCTCCTGGCATATTGCCCTTGTATCGATAGGCAAACTAATGTTTAGTACGAGATCGTTGCTACCTTATAATATTGCTTGATAATAATGGACGTGGAGAATACGGTTTTATTAGAAATGCGAGGTACCTTACTGGTTTAATCGCTGCATGCTACATTTCATGACTGATACTCATGTTTTTGCATGTTGATAATGCTTAATGAAAGCGCTACGGTTTTGAAGGCGTAAAGCGAGCTGTTTATAACCTACACAATTGTTTCTTTCAAAAAAGTTTGCCCATACGTTTGTACGAGAATAAATGGATAGTTGTGATGTAACGACAATACTGCAAATAGTCCTCCTACATTTAGTTAGTTAGGAAGACTTCTACAGCCTGTTCGTAATTTGCATGCGATTTACGATAAGTCTGTTTCAGCCTGTAGCACCGTGCTAAGTATTTTTCTGAGGTCAAATTATTTTGTAATTAGTGTTACTGCAATACGGGCGGCGCACTTTGAACGTGACCGCGTGCCGAGCCTCCAACCCTAATGAAAAGGCACGAAACGTCAACGTACATGCATACTACGATAAGAATGGCTCGCTGTTCCGACTGTATATGTCGATAATTATCATAAATAATAGCTGTTTATTGAGTAAACGCTAAATGATCTATCTTACTATATGATAACAACATGAACGGCAACATCCACTTTACGCATAAATGTCGAGTCTAGTAAACGGTGCAATGCTACAGTAAATCCCAGAGGGAGACGGGTGTAGAACAGAGGTTGCGAGGGTTTCGGCCAAAGGAACGCAGTGTCTCTTGGATTAATCGATTCGCAAAATTATAGCAATGTTTCGTCAAAATAACCCGTTCATAATACCAACTAGATTCCAGACCGTAAGCTTCTAGAATCAAAACGCAAGAGTTGCTTATCGTTATGCAAGCAAAAGCAGCGATACTTATGCGTTGATGCGAGAATTACTGATTGAACAGTAACTGTCAGAGAGAACAAGCTAAATTGAGCTCTTTGCGTTTAAAAATGTACGAGATATCCGTGTGCAAGATCCCGCAAAAAAACAAATAAAAACAGAGTCGGTAGAGTTAAGCGCGACACAGTCACAGTGGTTATGTATTTTCCAACAGAAACGGCGGATTTGCTGTTTCGATGGCATGTAAAGACCGTGATCCGGCTATCCTCGAAGCAGAGCGTTTACCTTAAGAATCGGAATAAACAACTTTCCCCAGTATACCTCCTCTTCGGCGGGTCCTATCAGTGCAGCCGCTGTCACTGAACGAAATTCATAGATAACATATGCAAATCTAGGATATCCCGTATTGAATGCAAACTTTGCTTACGAGAAAGAGATAATGAGCGCAGACGAAGAAGAACAGCAATCACTGCCATTTTAATGACCAAACACCAAGCACGATAAAGAGAAGTGATACAAAAACAACGAGTAATAAATCCTAGACGATTTTCAGCTAGAAATAACGACAATAATAATAAAAAGACATGAACGAAAAGAGAACAACAACAAGTTGCAGCTATATGTTGTCACGTGCCAATCAGATGCGTAAATCATCAGCGGCCAATTTCACAAAACAAATGTAAATATAGAAATGTAACAACATTCACACCGCCTTTCACTATAATTGTCACTCTAGCATTCAATCTCATCAAGTTTGCATTCAATTAGAGCGCTAGTTTGACGAAACAGAATGGAATAGTGACAAACTATAACTGCTGCCGTTTAACTTCATAAATATACCACACAAAATTGAATGGCGAAGTTAAGAAATTAAACGTCAACGGCCATATGATGAAAGGTGGTGAATACATTTTACGCTACATTTGCATTAGTTCTATGAAAACGGCATCAGGCATCTAGATGTGGTACAGGACGGACACTTTCTAGCTGAGTCCAAGGAGCTCGACGTCGAAGATGAGCGTCGAGTTGGGCGGGATGGCGCCGGGGACGCCGCTGGCGCCGTAGCCCAGATCCGGGCTGATCGTCAACTTCGCGCGCTGTCCCACCGACATCTGCAACAAGTTCCCATTTAAATAATACAGTGGAATTGACTTATAACGGTTATTTTGATCGGTCCCTTAAATACTGATATAAACGACTTTCACTACACTGCAATTTCGACGCAAGGAACAGTAACGCGCTTCGATATATACCTTTTCCACTTTAATAAGGACATTTTCTAATTCAACCAGACCATTTCCGAATCGAAAAGAATATTTCGCACACTGATTTGACTTGAAGTGTTTTGTTTAAATGGCAAGTGTCCTTGTAGCAGTAAAAATGGCATATCTCGATTAAACTGCAATTATACCAACTCAAAATAATACATTTTAGCGCTAATTTGTTACAAGAAGCATATATCCTAAACAAGTCCACAAGGGGGATGAGATATGACAAAACCGATGTACAGTGAATAGTCGACAGACGGCTATTAAGCGAATAAATAAACTTAAATGACTTACTTTGGCGACACCCTCATCCCATCCCTTGATCACTTCGCCTTTTCCAATCTTGAACTCGAACGGCTTTCCGCGGTCGCGGGAGCTGTCGACCGTCTTGCCGTTCTGCAGCGTCAGGACGTAGTGGCACTTCACCTTCTGGCCCGGCTTAGGGAAAGTGCTGCCTGGAATATAGACGTCGTTTAGACGGGCCGAAAAAGCTCACATTTCACACGCCGCCCATGTACATTTAATAATACTGAACGCATAATGCGTAGTAAATGTAAAAAACAATTGTTAAAAAGACAAATTCTTGCAAGGAAGATCAGAGCTTCAGATGTGAAACAGCGACGTTCACGAAGAGAACCAGTAAGTTTGAGTCTGTCAGTGAAAGTCGATAATATTTGTCTCTACACTGTTGGGAAAGCGCACATCGACAACACAATGGAATTTACCGAAGTGCAGCCAGGAATATGCAGGTTTTGATCAGCAAATACCTGCATATTTGCATGTTGAACGTTTCTTTCAACACTACATATGTGCAAGTCTGCACCTGCTCTCCAACAGTCGCACTTCGCAATTCAAGAAAAATAACAGTAAAAAACCGTGAACAATTTAAAACGTCAAGAAAACGATTTTAAAAAATTGTTAACGAACCATCGCCATCCTTGATTGTTGCGATATCGACGCCCATGGTTGCTAATAGATTGATATGACTGAAAAAGAAAACGTTAAGGTAAGTTGCGGTCGGAGGATGATATCTTCGCGCGCATATATAAAAAAACCGTTCACCTAAATAAAAATTGTCAGCCAACTTGTGCTTCATACTTTTTGCATTACGCCAAAACGCAATATGCATTCCTGATATTTGCAGCCTGCGCTTATAGCGTAGAACAATTTACGCCACTTGCTCCTTCGTAACGATCGTTGTTCCACTCTGAGTATCAGATTGTGTCGCGATCCGGTGAAGAATTATTTTAGAAACTAATCTCCTATTGTAATTCGCTGTTTTTACTTTATTTTTTGCTTGTTAATATTTGTCTTAGAACCTTATTGTTGCTAGAAGTGGAAACATTTTGCAGTATTTTACCAATTGCTCTCCCTTACCATTTATTTATTCTAGCAAACGCTTCTGGCAAATATGCCCACTCTCTTCGATACATTATTGATTTTCACTTTCTTACGTAACTCGCCGAGCTGTGTGATATTTGGTTACTATCGTGAGGAAGGATTCGTCCGCTGGCTCAAAGAATAATCGTTCATCATACCCCACTTCTTCCTAAATCTGTTAGCAAGCATATAGTATGGAATAACTTTAAAATCGATCTGAAATGAAATGTAATACGAATCGTAACTGGTTGTGTAACAGGTTTTCGTGGAGTAGTGTCAACGTATCTGAGATGTGTGCTGCTGTGACTAGCAAATGCGTTCCGATTTCTGGTCTTTGCGGTCTGCCCTAAGTTCTGCGCACGTCACTGGGCCGGTTGGCGCGACCCACGCAGTCGTCGTCTGTTTCTTTCTTTTGTCTGCTTAACCCTCTTTCCTCTGTCTTAGTCGTTCTTGTCTTGAAACTGATCAGCCGAATCCTTTGACGTGCGCCCCCACGCACCCATCGTCTTTTTCTGTTCGGCTGCTTAACCTTCTGTCATTTTTCTTCTGTCTTAGTCGGTACGCCTTTAGAATAGGGTTTAAAAATCATTCGCCGCACTGATTCACCAAAGAAGCACGCTTATTCGCATCGGAACGGCTGATTTTGGAACCCCACTCTGCAGTAATGTCTCTTAGTGGTTCTTGTCTTGAAACTGATCAGCCGAATCCTTTGACGCGCGACCCCGACGTGGCCGGCGGCACACCGAAAACCCGTTCTCTCAATTTAACCCTTGCGCGACTTTCATATCGTGCGCTTTTAATATCTTAGTATTGTCTGTCTGGGATGAAACATGCCCGAAAAACTCTTTACGGTTTAACCGGGAGATGTTTTTCTTCGGCAATCCTTTTTCAAGTATCCATTTATAAGTTTGAGTACCAAATAGCATCATTTCAGCCGCCATTTCTCGTTACCGCTTCTCTTTTGCGTGCTTTCTGTGCGTAAGTTTGCGAAGTATGTAACCTCATATCATTGTGGTTTCCTATCATTGTATCAGATTTCGTGCTAGGGCTATGCACCTCTTGACTTGGCGAATTCACCATCACAACTGACTAATATGTTGAACTATTATTGGAGAGTGCTCAAAGTTCCTTTTTGAGGTAGGAAGAAATAGCCCTTGAGATATTTTATAATCGCGGTTGAGTGAAATATTGTGATTGTCTTAACCTATGATGGCACACCCCCTGTTATCATAACTCGTCACTCTTGCACTTCATTTCGTCATGTCTGCATTCAGTGAGAACGCTAATTTAACAAAACTGAATGCAACGATTGCGAAATATGTTGCAAGATTGACGAATAATGATGAAAGGCGGTGTATTTCATTTAAACTGATAGTAACCATGGTAGATCTAAGGAAAAACCTTTTTGAAGACTATGAGACAGACACCGTAACTTTGAGGTGTTGATATTTTCGTGAACACCATAATAGCGGATCTTTGAAATCAATAACAAAGTGTACGTGTAAAGTTGCATAACTTTGAGATGACTAATGCACATGGTGTCGGGTTAAGAAATGAGGTATTTAACCGGCGATCACCATCGCTGACGTAGACGATGAACTGTGGTAGTGGTGGAACCATATAAGGTCAATGTGTGCGCTCCCGCACTCATCGCTCCTTATATGGTGCGTCATCGTGAGTTCCAAGAACCGATGGCGTCCCCGAAGAACTTGACTCTTCCCCCTCACTATTCTTTTTCGTGCCTTTTTTTCGTCCCGTAATGAATCATCAGTACCTATATAAATAAGACGAAGAAACCGAATTAGATCATTGTTGCATTCGCTCCCACCTCTGTTCCATGCCTCATTATGAATCGTGGCTCCCTGACGAACTCTTGACGCGCTCAACAGGTTTCTGTCTAATTGTATGGCCGTCGCGCTACGCAGCGGCGCGCGATAATCCTGCCCAACGATGTTGAAAGTGCGTGTAGGCTCTTCAGTCATTAATAAGCGCCCCGCTGGTTGTCAGCTTGTAGATTGGGTAACTTGAACCAGCGCTACGCACGCTCTCTGCGTCATCAGGCTGAGAGCTAAAAATTATACCGGAGGCTGAATATTGCGTCGTCAAAATTTTTCGATTAGTAGCGAGAAATCGAGTCGGGCACCGTAGTTGACAAAGATGTGCTTGCTATTCGGTGCTTGAACACCGCTTTTCACCAATGATGATAGTCGTGTTTTGATTTTTACGTGCGTAAATTGCTGAAAAGAAGCGCTATCGCCTTTCGAGTCACTTCGCACTATTTAATCGAAGATTTCTTGTTATTGATCGGCTAATCTTAACTGTGATTTTGCGGCAATCCTGCTAATGAATAACGACGTCTTCACTTTCCCTCTTCAAACGATCATTATCTTCTCAGCTCCGCTGACGACTACTAGTTAGTGCCGCTTTCGACCAAACATCTGTTAGTTTGTCTCGCTAACGACCAAACATCTGTTATTTTTACTTCACGAGGTAAAAGGTCGTCATAGCAACGCCGTGTTTTGTTGGAATGCAATCGGGCGCGCCCGGCCACGCAGTTGGGCACCAGAAATCAGTCTCATTTAGAGCAGGCGTAACTAGCGCCTACCTATGAAGCAGAAGTCGCTAGGAGAACAGGGCCATATGAATTACTGTAGGTCGCGGATGCTTGTGGAAGAAAGCATAATTTATTAATGCCGCTTTACTGTCCATAGGTACTTTAGTTTACTAGTCGCCAGCGGGTAACGAATTCAGTTCGCAAGCAGTCAATGGCTGTCATTTGTTTTCTAAGGTGTTGATTTATTTCTTTTATCTGAATCGATCAAGTATGCATACATGCGCTGCTATTTGGAGGACTGCTTCCACTGAATGCCGTAGACTTTTGGTTTGGCGAGTTCTTTAGTACTTTATTTGCCTATGGCTGCTATGTAATCAGTTAGATTGTTAATGGATTGTATGACTATTTGCGCGCTTGTTTCACGTGCGATCTTCATGCACAATGTCTCACGTGCTCAAACAAATTATCTCTCAAAGATAATGAGGCCCTAAATGTAAACGGTAATCTGGCCAAGAATGCACACACACATACCTTTGACTAAAGTAACTAAAACTTTACTATATTGCGCTTCAGCGCATGGTGAGTGAAGCAAAGGTTTTATAGTCAAAGATATGCCTGTGCCTTCCTCCAAGTTGCTTATATACCATTATACTTTGAAAAGATCACTTTCCAAATAATGACATTTTCCGAGTCAAGTCAGTATGGAAAAGACGCGTTTAATAAGAATATGTTCCAAATCAAAGTGAAAATGGGGTATAGTAAAATTTCTAGGCAGTAACAAAGAGCTGCGGAGAACATCGAAGCACACTTAATGTGGCAACTAAATTTAGCACGTTCGCTGAGGCGTCCACCCTATTAACCTTTATCGCCAAGGGACAAACACTTCATTTGTTACTGATTAAGAAATGACGACGATACGTGCAATGGAATATTAATTTTTAACGTCAAAGAGATCCATGACGTAATTCCACCTTATTAGATCAGGCCATATCGATATATCAGACCATATTAGGCAACGCGGAAGCGCGCGGATTGTAGGCTGTTCTGGCGACGACGTGATTGATGAACTTTGTCAGTAATATATGTAATTGACGTCATATAGGCAGTGTGCTGCTAGGAGACAGCAAAAGCGAGCCTTCCCTCCCGTGTCGACGCCGCTGTCTGCCCGTAGTGCACCACTCCGTTGGTCAACGTGTGGCGAATGGCCATATGAGCGAGATCAGAGAAAATACTTCACTCAGCTGACTAGCCGAGCTTTATGGGTCCGTTCGAGGTACGGTAGTTTTCTTTTTTGGGTTCATTTTGAGTTCATAACGGCTAGGTGGAATTTCGCAGAGCCGCTTGGTTGTGCGTAATACCGCTCAAGTCTTAATGTATTACGGTCTGTTATCATGAGCTAGGGAATGAGTCATATTATTTATCTAGTGGTATAAATTTGACTATTTAAAATTGATTTTATCGATCGATAAACCCATTTTATCACCAGAAGAATCTAGTTTATTTTTAGCGTTAACAACAACCATAATGCCCAAAATGAACTTTAAGGAACAATTAATTGTTTGAACATCTAACATAAATAATGATGTCTAATTTCAGACCTTAATAATTGTCCACCCCACCCGACCCCCCTAACGGAACGCCCGGCAAGCTGTCAAATTCGTTACGTCGTGTTCTACAAGTGTCTGAAGTCTGACTTTGACGTCAATTGATCGTCCACTGATACGGTAAGCCAATGGATTTTTCACATAACTTTGCAGTGGGTTATTTGGGCATGTACTCTCAAAAGTTCTTCATCATTAACTGAGAAACTCTCTTCCCTGAGGGTTTCCTTGACGGTATCCATTCTAAAAGTATGCTTAAGTGGCGTTCTCCGGTACCTCATTTGGATCTTTGTAACTTATTTTAAAAATTTCACATTTGATAAAGATAATTACGGAAGCGTATAGATACGCAGTTAAACACCTTCGGGGTAAGACCAAATAACGTTCAAAATTTAATGCTTCATGTTTCAGTTTCTTCGAGCTGCACCTGCGCATTTGCATACCGCTCGATTTGAAGCCGAACTTCGGTGTGTGATTTGACGACGGCACTTTTGTAAGTATGTTGATCTTTCTACGGTTGTTTCGAGTTTTTCTCAAGAGCTTGCGTCCGATCCTTTGTTTGCACTCTCATACAGGGTGGAAGCACTCGATGAGTGAACACCGCCTGCGTCAATGATCAAACTCGTTTTTCTACAGTAACCTAATTGAATTCAGAAAAATTGTCTCATCAACTTGTCCCTTGAATTTAACGAGTTAAATTTGATGAAAAGCATCGATTCGGTTCGGCGATGATTCGTTTGTCCAACATATATTGCGTGATCCATAATCCTTTGTAACAAAGTTCCTAGGCCAAAAACGGAGCAGAAGAGTGCAAGAATACTTATGATTGATGTCACTTTGCCACTCACTAAATTAAAGTACAAAGTCGCATGAGTCAAAAATGTCTGTACCTAAAGCCTCAGCATTCTTATGGAAATGTCCTTTTCAGAAACGCAACTTAAACTGAACGAGTGATCCTCCCTGCACACCGGTGCAAAATCGTTCGTCAGTCAGAAGAAGTTTCGTTTACGCTGCGCTTCACTTGTAACTGTGTCTGCTGTTCTGCGCGCAACGAGACGTTGCCGTGTTCCTCTACGAAAATGTCCTCAAGCTCCATTTCTCTGCCGAGTTTGGAGGGTAGCGTCGCTTCGAGGAGCCCGAGCCCATCGTCCACGGGCCCCGATCACTACTTTGAAGGTGACTTTTCTGTTATCATTTCTTTGGAGTTTGTAGTGGTTGACTTTAATGTCAAAATTTGCGCTTTAGTGATTATCGAATATCTTCGAATTTTTTTCCAGTTTATCAACTTTTCCTTCAGTTTCATCATCTCTGCATTGGATTTGAATGCAAATTTGTCAAAATTGATTGCAAATGTGCCGAATTAATATGAAAGATCGTGTAATGACTGATATATTTGCAGGCGCTGAGAAACTGCTGGAGATTTGGTTCCACGTGGAACCGACGAGCAAGTCGCTGCGTGTCATCCCTTACAATGAGCTGACAGAGCTCCTCGATCTGGCTCACTGCCAGATCATCAGCAGCCGCAGCAACGAGAAGGTCGACGCCTACGTGCTCAGGTACGCTAATTCTGCGGCTGTAAGGCTTTAGGCTAATTTAATATGGTATCTCAAACAGTTAATCATAAAACTGTTGAATGAACGAGATGAAAAATAGTTTATGGAACTAGTGGGACTTTTTGGCTAGCGACCTTTTGTGTTAACCGCGAGTGCTCCACCAACTGAGCTACTTAAGCGATGCGACGACGTTCAAATAGCGGCGATGCGTGCCAGTTTTTTTAGGGCAGATGCTCATTTCGTTTGCTCTAGTCGAAGTAAGCAATTCCCTTCATGAGTTATTAGTTGAACACGCTTAAGCGTAGGGTGCAGTCGTAGCACGCTATATGCCGAGTTTTATCTAGTACAAATGTACGGCGGTATTTCCGTTCATCAAAGTTCACTTTTTCAAGTTGAACTACTGAGACCCGCGTCTCTATCATCTGAAGGTCATTGCGTTGATTTCGAACGCAAATAATGAGTTTATCATGCGACGATCGAAATATGAAACAAAAAACTGTGCGACGCTGTTCAAAATATTTTCAAAACAGTGCGCTTGTAAAGCAAGACCGCCCGTCTTGCATTAACTGATCTTTAGTCTCACTGCGCACAAGCTCGTCATCCAACATTTCCGACTAGACGTAGGGTTCGATTGGTCGAAAAACTCTGTCCAGCGTTATCTATATGCCTATCTCAGAACGAATACTCGCATTCGTATTCAGTAAAAGAACGAGCGGCTACGTGAGCTCAAAAAGAAGTATACGCAAATGCGCTGTGCAGCGATGGCGGACGCAAGTAGACGTGGACGCTTGGGGTCAGACGAATTGGCTCTCTAGAGAGTGGGGGAGGAGGAATTGATAAGGGACCCGATACATATGTCACTGATTGAGACAATTGCACTCCGACGCGTGCAGCTCGGCGGGAAAAACTCATTTATCAGATTGCTGCAAAAGTAAAGGGATGTATTTGCGCAATCCATAGCCTATTAGTGACTATTTAGTTTCATGATGTTGTACAGAACAGTTTGCGACCCGGATTATTGCATGCCACTCTGTGCCGACCGAATGTAATCGGCTTTCATTAGTAGTTCAACGCAACTTTCCATTGTATCTCCCGTAGCTTGAGCTGTACGCAAGATCTTTGCTGACTCAGACTGAGATTTCGATATTAATCGCTAAAGTCTGTTTTGATTAATGGGTTTATCCGTATAGAACATGGATTAAATTAAGCGCCGCGATTAAGTTGGCTAAGTAGTTGGTCTAGCCGTGCCGGGAAGCAGAAACGCGTCTAGTTCCTTGAGATACTGTAACACGCTAATGCTGTTACTAATAGCGGCGTCATAGCAGGCGACCGCGAATTCCTATAAATACACAAAAAGCGTTAACAGATGTTTTGCTCGCCTGGACATGCCCGAGCGGGCGTAGGAGGAGGAGTGTGGAACAAACACATCAACAACAATTTCTGTAATTGAAAAGACCAGTGACGTGAGATGGGCAATGCGCTTGGTCGCCATGTAGCCGGTCTTCAACTACCCGATCGATCATGCGGGTGTTTTTAGCTCGCTCTGACAGCTGTCGAGATATTCCCGGTAGACATGCTTCGCTGAGCAATCAGCTGAGGAAGTAGAGGGACCGTTTAGCGATCGATGACGAATTCCAGGGGCCGTTACGATTACTGTGGCATTGTCATGCGAGGGGGGGGGGGTTTGTTGAGATTGCGCATAGACGAAATTTCCATTTGTGAGTGAAACTCGGAGATTTTTGAGTATTCATTATAGGAGAAATCGTTAGTAGCGGTATGGCTTGTAGTGATTGGTTGATCCCGAATTCCTTTACTTTGTACAGGAGAAATAACTTTAATATGGGTTATCCGTTTATAGCGGTCGAACTCTGCCCATCCCCCATTTACGGGTAGAAACGATTTCTGCTGTAACTCATGAATGCATTTTTCACTGAGAAGACTTTGCGCGCTCGACCGCAATACACATAGACGATCGGTCTTGCGAGAATGCGCCGCTGAGCCATATTCGATACGCGCAAAAAGCGACGGACATTACTCATTCGGCTAGGCAATGAATCAAGTAGGTTTTTTGGACCTCCCTGCGCCGCTGTGGGATATTTCCGGACTGAGTACGATGACAAACTGCTAACAAAGTAAAGCGGCAGAAATGATCGTCACGTGGCCGCGCTGTTTTTCTTCCGCAAAGCCGCGAGCGAACGAAAACTGATTATCGATTTTCGTCGGCTAGGGAACGACTGGAGTAATAGGCTATCTCTTGCTGCGTTAGCTCGACGCTGACGAACCAAACGTCGAGCAAGCAGGGGCGCTCTAAGAAGTGCTAGTACGAAACAATATGGTGTATAGTAGGGCTGAACTTGAGGGACCGGAATTGAGGGTTCGTTTTTGGCGTTTTCCTGAAATTTCGGAGTGTAATAATACCAACTAGTGTCTCGTATAAACAGTACCAACAAGCTCCTAACACGATTCAAGCATTTACGCATAATTCAAGCTCAGCACACAACTTATACGGGAGATAGAGTCGAAATCGTTCTCAATCTTACTCGCTTAGAGCGGCCTACATTGGCCGGTTCGCGATTAATCGATATGCACTCTGTCGGTTACTAACATAATAATCCTGAAGAATAGCGTTAGTATCCTGAGAAATTTCAGCGAGAGCAGCTGCTTCGTGTCGGATTCGCGCTTCATCCTGAAGACATGTGGTACGACGCGTCTGCTGGATACTGTGGGTCGGCTGCTGGACTTGGCGAGAGAGTACTGCGGCCTCAACTCCGTCCTCAACGTGTACTACTCGCGCAAGAACTTTGCCCGTCCCGAGCTCCAGATCGGCCCTCACGGCAGTTTCGAGCACGAGATCGCACGCCTCGATGACCACTTCGAAGGTATCTTTTTTATTCCGACCACTTTTCTACGCTGTCCCGCTTTGGTTCGACGCAATTTGTTTACTCATCAATGTTTTTGTCAAATTCTGACCAACTTTTTCGCAAATTATGGTGTCCTAAAAGTTCGTGCGCAGGTTGATCAAAAAATTGGTGTGTTTACAACTGCGGGAAGCACGCTGATTGGTCGGTTGTTCGGTGAGCGTGATAGCCGACCAATCAGCCTCGTCATTTTACGTCGCAACTGCATTGGCAACAGTTGCGATGACAGCAAAACAGCTTTGTGAAATTGGTTCAGGACAGCATGCACACACAGTGCTCATTATCTACACCGCTATCCGGCATAAATAATTGTGTAAGAAAGCAGCATGTGTAATGGTGGATTGCTTTAGACGGCGCTGCTTACTGTATGGGCTCCCTGAAGCAGGACCGATGGTATCTGTACACGCTGCACTCGCCGGTGGCGCCGCAGCGCAACGTCGACCACACGCTGGAGCTCCTGATGACCGACCTGCCCGAGGAAGTCTGCGCGCTCTTCACCAAGGAGGTCTGCGCCGATGGACCCGAGTGCACTAAGGTTCGCTTTTTCTGGATTTCTGGATACATTTTACAGACTTTCTGCATGAAGTTATGGTGCTTCTTGGATAAATACAGGGTGGGGCAAAAGTTCTGTCGCCTATAACGCGGATCCACAGAGATTTAACGCTTGCATTTACGCAAAAATGGTGAATTTGTGCCATTAATCTAATGCTTGATTTAGTTCGTCAGTTAGGATTGAACATTGTTCCCGAAATAAAATACTGGATTTTGAAGCAGTCATTTACTGATATTCATTACGTTTTTAGCTGGCCGGGATTGACAAGCTGGTTCCGCCGGGTACGATTATCGACGAGACCCTCTTCGATCCCGTCGGTTACAGTATGAACGGGCTGCTGCCCCATTCGGTGAGTTATTGAATTGTTTTGTTTTGATTGCCCCGACATGTTCATTGTCTTAGTTCGATTGATTATGAATGATCGAAAAATTAATTAGCTGACCGATCCTGAATTTCAGGATCACTACGTGACAATCCACGTTACGCCGGAGCCAGAGTTCTCCTACGTCAGCTTCGAAACCAACCAGGATCTCTGGGATCTGTACAAGCAGGCCAACAAAGTCCTCGACTGCTTCAAGTGAGTTTCGTTTCAATTTTTTTCGATTAATATCATACGGAATTGGATTGACCTCCTTGGGATGCTAATATACCGTTTCCACTTCAATAAATTTCCAAACCAATTATGGCACGTCGCAATCCATTGAGGACGTTTTACAATCCAAAAGTACATTTACCTACCCAGAAATGACATCCGCCCTGACAAATCCTAATTGAACCCAATCGTCTAAACCTCCATTACTTTTAGGCCTAAAAAGTTCCAACTGACTCTGTTCGCGAGCGACGAATCGCCGGGCGCGAAAGCCAGTCAGCAGCACTTGTGGGAACGAGACATCCCGGGCTACCGGCGCACCGACCTCCAGTTCATCCGGCTGGCGCACGATACGCTCGTCTACGCGCAGTTCAAGCAGAAAGTCAACATCGACTAGTGACAGCAAGCGAGTGTGGGGGATGAGAAGAAGCGAAGTTTCATTTTGCCGACGATACAAGTTTATTAATAATTTTGCTATGAATGAATACAATCGCTGTTATGGGCGGATGATGGGGGGTGGGAAGAGGCGATAGCGTCGCTTCCATTGTTAACTTGTTTACATGCAAGAACAGCTCCAAAATATGATCCTGAACAACTGAGTTCTAATTTGTTATACCTAAAATTACGTTTAGGCCAGCCCCAAAGCTCATCATCCGTCCCTGATCGCTGTGTAATTTGAAATGGTTGATTACATACAATTATGTGTTAATCAAGGCTTTCTTGTCTAGGCAACGCTGTTTTTATACGCTCATCATGCTGTGGGCCACTTCAGATGTTCACACATCTACGTTGGTCCCACACTCTGTTTAACATCGCCACCGAATAAGAAAGTCTTGTTTCTAACTAATCCTTGACAGGATTCTATTGCGTTGGTTAATTCGATTGGGTATAGCACAGTCTATACATTTTTACTGCTCGCGTCTTGGTGTCTTTGAAAGATTACGGATAGATGGCAGATTATGCGGTTGGAATAGAATTGTGGTAAAGAATTAAAATGATTATTCAATGAAAGCG
>NIUQ01002129.1:0-24399 GCA_002796945.1 Plectus sambesii
TAGATACTATAAACCAGCTGAATCTGCTCTCGTCACTCGGAAGCATGCTAACTTGGAAATAGCGATTGATCGTGATGAAAGTGGGAAACACTGAAATAGCTGGATGATTAGGCAAGTAGTTAAAATTTAAAAATATAATTATGAATATCTAAAGAGATTTACTGTTCTAAAAATATTAATCAACAAAAGTATATCCGTACAATCACTGCATGTTAAATTATCAATTTTTTTCAGTAAAAATCATACTTCTATTATGCAGCAGCTTTTTTCGAGATTGCTGAGGTAAAGGTATCAAGGCATACAATTATTCGGCAAATAATTTAAGTAAATGACTGATAATTTATTGGAACTGAAACTGTGCGTGTTACTTTTTTATGAAATGGGCAATATCAATAGATAAATCCTGTTTTTTACAAGAAAGCTGCCTAGAAAGCAGAGGGATCTTAAACAGGGTTACAGAATTTGCGCATAGATGCATGGCAAATTGTATCTATTAGTACGATTGCATGGAAATTTTGAATAAAATATTACTCATTTCTCGAGTAATTGAATTTGCAGGCTATCATTGAAAACTATCGAGAAATTTCAATGCTTTACAAAAGTGACTAAAAATAGGTTTACAAACGTAAACACATTTTCCGCGTCACAATCATTTCGCCTACTGCGTAAAAGATTAACGACGTTTAGAGCCTTATCTAAAATAAATACTAAAATGGCGCATGGTTTATGGCTTAAAGCGTCAATACTGTTTATGCGTTGGAGATTTGTCTGAAATAAACGCAATATAGCTAATTGAACTTTCCAAAGGAGATTTCGACAGTTGCAAATGAGATAGCGCCACAGATCTTCACCAAAGTCGGACACGATTGATTCATGCCGCAAAAGTATGCTGCTCCGTAGAGC
This sequence comes from Plectus sambesii, assembly GCA_002796945.1. Lineage (NCBI taxonomy): Eukaryota > Metazoa > Nematoda > Chromadorea > Plectida > Plectidae > Plectus > Plectus sambesii. The sequence goes on from NIUQ01002129.1 coordinate 904, forward strand.
AGAGAGCTATTCAAACCGGAGATTAAATCCGAAATACCCATGCCAATGATGAACCAATACGAAATGACCGATCTGCAAAACGAAAATGGTTAGATGCAGTGACAGACATGGACACAGGCACTGATTTTCCAATAATATTATTATTATATTACAAAAGCATAAAATTCATGTGCACTTACGTTTTTTCGAGCGCTATGCGTCACTTTTTATCTCCATACTCGTCTCCTATTGTGGCTCAATATCGAAGCACCGTATAAATGAATATACTGCATTATGCGCTACCTTGAGGACGACTTTGTCAGAATGCCGTACGCTTTTCGCACCTCGCTATCCTCCTTGATAGATTGTTTATCAATGCAGGTTGTTTATTGACTTGAGAGAACTGCATGACTACTCCAGCTGTCAAAATTAAACCTCTGACTGCTTAGCAGCCTACAATTTTCTTAATGACAATGTAATAAAAGCAGTCGGTAATTTACCTCAGCCATCTTCCAATTATCGGATACTTCTAGGCACTTTAAAGCTTAATTCCAACAAAGCAGTACCTGATTGAAGGAGTAGATAGAGCAATTGAGATCATGAGCAAATTTCCAATAACTACGATCAAGGCCATAGCGCCAAAAATAGGTCCAAACCAGAACAGAGTTGGTCCATAGAATTCAGCGAGAAATTCCGATTCATTCTTCATGCCTTTTGTCAGTTGGGTCAGCTCAGAGAATGCGAAAATGTTGACTGTCATTCGCGCTAGCTGACAGGTTGGCGATTAGTCTTTGTAATTAGAGCAATGATGGGGTTAGCGCGACGTCACTTGCGAGTAAACATTCGCGAATTTTGCTCGATTATTAAATACCGCCTAAATATAAATAAACAAAGTAGCTTAAAGTCTTAACACGCTTAAAAGCGTTGTCTTGACACTGCACCGTCTATAAAGAGTCTTGCCAATGCAAGCGAACGACTGAAAGTACGAAATAAATATTATAAAGACAAAATATGAAATTATATAAATATCAGAGAATATCGGCTTTATAAAATACAATAATGTAAACGAAACGAAATCATTGCTATATTATTATACAGGCAACAGCGAGAAATGTAAGCGTGGTAGAAATACACAAAGAAATTCAGCCAAACTTTTACAGAACCACACAACTGTTCAAGATTCTCGAAACGACCTCTCATGTGTGCCGTATATATTGACGACATACTTTAAGTAAGCCCAGAGAGAAGAAACTGTAAGTGTTTGCAAGCGGTTGGCTTAAATAGTTAATTTAAATGATGAATTATGACGCTGTTGCTGTCGCTCGAGGATTAAGGAGCGCGCAACATTCAGAATGATTCGGATTTTGATTTCTTTATTATCAGTAAATAAGAATGCTAAAGCCCTGGCACTTGCGGTAAAAGTAATTTTTGTTTGCACTATTTACCAAATTTGTTATTTTTACGATCCGAATTGATTCCACTCAACTTTGATTTCTCGCCATAATTGATACAGTGCTATCTAATGTCAATGTCAGTACAAAGTGAAGTGTCATACGGACAGACTGTTAGACTGGCCAGAAGTATTGTGCCCATACTAAACGCGGAATAAACACAGAACTTGCCTTGCTTTCGCTTTTGTCATGAAGCAAGCGGTGAGGAATATGGGAACAAGGCGCCAGCCATATAAAGCTCACACCCGCTCAGTGGGACAGTTTTATGCAAATTTCGAGACTCTTCTTCTTCGATGTGACTTTAAAGGTTTACTGATCCCAGCATAAATTCTTTGATTTACCATAACAGATTAAAATGTGCTGCTTACGTCTTTGATGATGCTCATTTTCTCTCAATCTACTTTCACAGCTTGTTCAACCGTGGCCTGTCTTTTGTGCGTCCTGTTTCTCTCTGAATAACACCTTAGTCGTATTGTGTCAGACATCTCCAACTTTCTTTTATGGACAACAACCGCGACTAATTCTCACTTTTATGCAAGGCGCCTGTGTATAGAGTATGAAAGGGGTCACCCACATACTGCGGAAGGATGCGACTTCAATGGTGTGTGCTGTTACCATGTTAATAAATTTATTTATGTTTAGTTATCGCCGTCGACAAATTCATACATGAAACATAGGTGTGATTATAATCAAAATGTCATAACTGCTTCTTCTCAGGTGTTACTGGGTTGCGGATGAGGACCACTCATCTCATTTTGTCACGTGAAGCCTATAGATGAATGCATCATCTTCATCCGAGCTGATACTATTCCAGAAACGTCTTCCACCTGGGCACCTGTTTACGGAGATGGCGTGGTTATCTCTCCTTGGCAAGTGAGCATTATTTTGGCTGATATTTTACAAGAAAGAGAAATGTATTTTATCATCAAAGTACTGAAATAAGTCTCATATGAATGCCAGATTGGTAAAATTTGGGTTAAAACAGCACTGATCGCAAATCTGGACCTAGAACGATCAATTATTGAAACTAGCTGCTTGCCCTTTCCATACCAGTTTCTTAATCATACATTTCTTTCCTTCACCTCTCTATTCTCAAAATCGGGTTCCTCTGCCAGCTCATTCCTCCTTCTCAGGGTATATCTTTCTTCAGATTCTTTAAAGTCTTGTTCATTCTAATAGACCACTAGCGTTTTCATCTAGCCCCCCCCCCCAGTTTCTGCGGAAGTCAAAATTTCAATAATATCATGATTTCAATCTTTAAACCTCTTTAAATCTTTAAATCTCACGCTCTTCAGTAACACGAAATCATGTCGTAAAGTCGTGATTTTTTATTATAAACCATTTGAAATATTTCCAATTAACAATTGGGTCGTCATACACACATCATGAGTCCTTATCTCGAGATATGAAAAGACTGCGTGTGGAGGCTATATGAGTGAGGCCCTTATAGGGGGAGGCGAAACTCTCTTCAGTTAGTTTTCTGCACAGTTGTGGCAGTTTCCTAACATATCAGTGCCGCCTGAAGAGGCATTTCTTATAAATGATTGCTGAGGAATTGCGCTCAGTAGTAAATCATTTTTGCTTGCTCTGATCTTGTTCACTTATCCAGCAAACGACTGGCTCTATTCCTCGTATTTGATCAAAAAATCGGGATTTCTTTCTTGACCAGCTTTCTCAATTCGTTCTCGATTCCTTTCGCTCAGTCTTCTGCTTTCATCCAATTTTCTACCATATTCGTCCAGACAAGTAATGCTCATAAGTTTTGATAATTTTTGTGCTGTCTCTGCTAAACTTACAGTCATTTCTTCCTCATAATGATTCAAGATTTAATACTGACGATTTGAATCTGGGACATCTATAACATAAATTTCTTCAATGCGTTCACATTTTTGCAGGTGATGTAGATATTCAGGATAGGTCTCTTTCACAAAAAAATCGGCAGACAGCTGCAAGCATTTGACAGAACTGTTCCATATTTGATCTGTAATTGACTGCCATGTGGCCAAATCAATTTTACATTTCCAAAATTCCACAGAATTAGTTGCTGTCAATTTTGCAATGCCAAGGTTCGTGCTGCTTTCCATTTCACATTCATTGAACGCCAGTTTTTTCAGGGACGGACAATTTATGAACGAAAGTTGAGAATTGGCTTCAAAAGCCCATAACCTAAGAGACAATATGTAAAGCTTCCTCAAGTCGCAGAAGGAAAACAAATTACTTTGACAAATTTTATAATTCTGTATTTCAGTTTCCATTTTTTCAACATTGTTCCATTTTTGCATGTTGATTAAGGATTCCTTGGTGAAATCTTTCCCAAACGTCAATTTCAAACATTTCACGGAACTGTTCTGTATTTCATCTGTCATTGATTGCCATGCTCCCAAATCAATTGTGCATCCGTGGAATTCCACAGTATTGATTGCTGGCAATGTTGCAATACCAAGGATTGTGTTGTGTTCAAATTTACATTCATAGAAACTTAGATTTTTCAGGAACGGGCAATCTGTGATCGACAGCTGAGAATTGGCTTCAAATGTACATCTAACGAATGCCACATTGTCGATTGCTAGAAATGTTGCAATACCGAGGTCTGTGTTGCTTTCAGTTTCACATCGAATGAATTGCAGATTTTCCAGGGATGGACAATTCGTGATTGAGAGTTGGGAATTGGCTTCAAATGTGCATTCATTGAATATCAATGAATGAAGCTTGAGCAACCCATTGAATGATAACCGGTCATTTTGACGTATTTTATAAAAAATTATTACAATTTTTTCAATACTATTATAGCTTTGTAAATGAACCAAATATTCCTTATTAAAATTTTCTCCAAAGATCAGCTTTAAACATTTCACAGAACTGTTCCCTATTTGATCTATCATTGACTGCCATGTTACCAAATCAATATTACATTTCTTGAATTCCACAGTGTCAATTTCTGGCAATGTTGCAATATCAAGAGTTGTTTTGCGTTCAATACTACATTCACAAAATTTTATATTTTTCACGGACGGGCAATCTGTGATCGAAAGCTGAGAATTGGCTTCAAATGTGCATTCATAGAATATTAATGAATGAAGCTTGATCAAATCATGGAATGATAACCGGTCATTTTGACGTATTTTATAAAAAATTATTACAATTTTTTCAATATTATTACAGCTTTGTAAATGAACCAAATATTCCTTATTAAAATCTTCTCCAAAGATCAGCTTTAAACATTTCACAGAACTGTTCCCTATTTGATCTATCATTGACTGCCATGTTACCAAATCAATATTACATTTCTTGAATTCCACAGTGTCAATCTCTGGCAATGTTGCAATACCAAGAGTTGTTTTCTGTTTAAATTTACATTCACAAAATTTTAAATTTTTAACGGACGGGCAATCTGTGATCGAAAGCTGAGAATTGGCTTCAAATGTGCATCCTATGAATGCCACATTGTCGATTGCTAGAAATGTTGCAATACCGAGGTCTGTGTTGCTTTTAATTCCACATCGAAAGAATTGCAGATTTTCCAGGGATGGACAATTCGTGATTGAGAGTTGAGAATTGACTTCAAATGTGCATTCATTGAATATCAATGAATGAAGCTTGAGCAAACCATTGAATGATAGCAGGTCAATCTGACGTATTCTATTGAAAATTATTACAATTTTTTCAATATTATTGCAGTTTTGTAAATAAGTCAGGAATTCCTTATTAAAATCTTCTCCAAAGATCAGTTCCAAACATTTCACAGAACTGTTCTGTATTTCTTCTGTCAGTGACTGCCAAGCTCCCAAGTCAATTATGCATTTGCAGAATACTACAGTGTCAAGTTCTGGCAATGTTGCAATACCAAGAGTTGTTTTCTGGTGAAATTTACATTCATTGAATTTTAGATTTTTCAGAGACGGGCAATCCCTGATCGAAAGCTGAGAATTTGCTTCAAATGTGCATACAAAGAATTCCACAGTGTCAATTGTTGCCAAAGTTGCAATATCAAGTTTCGTACTGTTTTTTATTTCACATCCAATCATTTTTAAGTTTTTTAGGGATGGGCAGTTTGTGACAGACAGCTGAGAATTGGCTTCAAATGCGCATTTCCTAAATATTAGTGACTGGGCCTTGATCAAGTTACTGAAGGATAACAGATCATTTTGACCAATTTTGTGGTCCCCTATTGTAATTTCCATTTTTTCAACATTATTGCATTTTTGCAGGTGGATCAAGAATTCTTTATTAAAATTAGAGTCAAATTGCACATAAACATTTAATCCTTTTCCAAAGGTCAGTTTTAAACATTTGACAGAACAGCACCTTATTGCATTTGTAATCGATTGCCATGTTACCAAATCAATACTACATTCCTTGAATTTTACAGTGTCAAGTTCTAGCAAAGTTACAATACCCAGGTTTGTGCCGTGTTCAAATTTGCAATGATTGTATTTCAGATTTTTCAGGGACGGGCAATCCGTGATTGATAGCTGAAAATTCACTCCAAAGTGACTTACATTGAATTCAACAGTGTCAATTGATGGCAATGTTGCAATATCAAGGTTCATACTGTTTTCCATATTACAGATGCCAAATTTTAAATTTTTCAAGGAAGGACACTTTGTGATTGACAACTGAGAATTGGCTTCAAAAATGCAATTATCGAATATCAATGAATGAAGCTTGATCAAGTCGTTAATTGAGATCATGTCATTTTGACGAATTTTGTATCTATCTATTGTAATTTCCATTTTTTCAACATTGTTGAATTCTTGCAGTTGAATCAAGAATTTCATATCGAAGTAACTGATAGACATCATAATCCCGATTGTTTCGTCTCCTCCTAATTTCAACTGCAAACATTTGACAGAACTGTTTCTTATTTGATCTGTAATAGACTGCCAGGTCACCAAATCAATATTGGGTGTCTGAAATATCATGGTGTCAATTGCTAGTAAAGTTGCAATACCAAGGTCTGTGCCGCTTTTCATTTCACATCGAATGAACTCTAGACATTTCAAAGATGGACAGAACTTGATTGATAATTGAGAATTGGCTTCAAATGTGCATTCTTCAAATTTCAGTAAGTGAAGCTTCACCAAGTCACACACTAAGAGCAGATCATTTTGACAAATTTTGTATTCCTGTATTGTGATTTCCAGTTTTTCAACATTATTGCATTTTTGCAAGTGGATCAAGAATTCCTTATTGAAAGTAGTCCCAAATTGCACAGGAATATGTAATCCTTTCCCAAAGGTCAGCTTTAAACATCTGACAGAACAGCACCTTATTGCATTTGTTATTGACTGCCATGTTACCAAATCAATATTACATTCCTTGAATTCCACGGTGTCAAGTTCTGGCAATGTTGCAATACCAAAGGTTGCGCTGTGTTCAAATTTACATTGATAGAACTGCAGATTTGTCAGGGATGGACAGTTCGTGATTGAGAGTTGAGAATTGGCTTCAAATATACAGTGCTTAAACGGCAGTATCTCAAGTTCTGGCAATGCTGATATATCGAGAGTTGTGCTGCTTTTCAGTTTACATATACCCAATCGAAGTTGTTTTAGGAGTGGACAGTTTGTGATGGTCAGCTGAGAATTGGTTTCAAATATGCACCCATAGCATTTTGCAAAACCATTAAAGCCCTTGCTACTAATTTCACGTCCACCAAATTCCAGTCTTTTTAGGGATGGACAATTCATGAATAACAGCTGAGAATTAACTTGAAACGTGCATTGAATAAGTATCACTGTGTGGAGTTTGTTAAAGTCAGATAATGAGAATACTGATGGATAGAAAATAGTGGATGTGACGGTTGATTCTTTGCATGAAGATGTATCATTCAGTATGTCCATATCTCCACTGTCCGGTTTGCCATGCAGTGAAATATTTTCAACATGTGTGCATTGTGAAAGGAACCAGTTTAGCAGCTTGTGGTTGAAACCAGCTGCAGTAATGAATGCATCAAATGTGATATCTAGGTTGATATCCATGATTCTGTCGAAATAATATTTGCGTTTCTCTGTCTTTATTGGCATTTTGTCGGATAAAGCGATTCGTAAAAGAAATCTTTCGGATTCATCCTTGGATGTATTCAGGTTAGAAGTAGGTAACAACCATTCGCTTGTGGGATCATCTGAACAAAAGCAGTAGAAAGCAGCAAGAAATTCTTGTATGGTCCTATGTGGAAAGTAAAATGAGGTTGCGAGTTTGAATTCATTATCATATTTCCGTTCTTTTCTCAACAACCCAACCTGTTCAATAATAGGTAGGAGATTGAATCGATCATAATCTAAAGGTTTGAATACATTCTCCTGTAAATTGCGCAGTGCCATGTTGCCGAGACAATGGAGCTGAGTAAAGTGTAGGTAATGCTCTTGAATAGTTTCAAACTTGTCACTAGAACCACTCTGAAATCCAAAAGAACATGGTATATCACGATCAGGAAAATCTTGTTGATGCCTGTTAATGAGCCACCATATGATATTGCAGTACAAATCTAGTAGTGTGCCATCAATGATTCTTTCATGTATAAGGCAAATGAACGTCAGAAATAAGGGTGTTTCAGCTAGTTTGTTCAAATTTTTATTATTGCTCAACAGAGCGTGTACTGCCGCGATGTTTTCTTCATTATCAATCTCTTGTGAGAAAAAGTGATTGTATATATATTTTTCTTTTTGTTGCTTCGTTATAAAACCAAGGACTTCAGCGAAAATGTATCTTCCTTTCAGATCTCGACAGTTTGATAATGGACCTTTTCTGGTTGTAATAACTGTATTGAAGAATAAGCGTTTGTTAATTGTGTTTTGAGTAAGATAAGAGCTCAATTCTGAGCATTGTTCGATCAAAGATGATTCATCATAGCCATCCAGTAGTACCAAAATATGATTCTCTTGGCAAAACTGCTTATCATTCAGTAAAAGTCTTAATATATAAATATCCTTACTGTCCAAATATTTCTCTAAGCCATCAAGAACCAAATCGGCAATGCTTTGGAAAGCCTTTTCACGCACTTCGCGAAATTCTGCGTATAAGACAAGGTCATAATGCAGCAGTTCTTTTTTTCCATTTGCACATTTATCCATTGTATGTATCTGCTTCAAGTGTCCTACTCCAGTCCAATCCGCTCTTTTACCTAATAAGCTAGTTGCTGCATGAATACAGTTATTTGTTTCTGTCCCCTCCTTTTGTTTTGCCCATTCATAAGCCAGTCGTCGCATAAGAGACGTTTTTCCAGTTGCTGGATTCCCTTCGATTATCAGCATTTTCACTTTTTCGAATGCTCTCTTAAGCAGTTCTGCATGATCTTCAGATGCTTGTGAATCTTTCTTTTCTTCTTTTAGCGCCAAAGAAACCCACGTGTTCTCAATGTCAAATGTGAAAGGTAATGAAAAGGGATAAACTTTTTGAAACCTTGTCAAGTACATTTCTTTCAGTGATTGTTGAACGCTGAAAAATGAACTTAAGATGAATCTTAAGACTGCATGAAAATTAATCTCTCTAATACCACTTGAGAGCATCTGCTTTGATACATGCTGCGCTACTTGCGGGCAGATAATAGGAAGTATGCAAACTAGCTTTCATGATTATGCAAAAACCGCAAGTAAGGGAAAAGTTGTTTTATATTTAATAAAATAAAGTGCTTATAACAGAACCTAGATACAAGAGAAGCTCAGAAACTAGACATTCCGTCATTTTCCGAGTTTTGTATTCTGTTACACAACGCAAGAGAATCCGAAGAAAAGAGATTTTTTTGGTTTACGATGCTGACAACGAAGGTTTTTTTATTTACGTGTTTATCGATTCTGGTACAATACGTTGAGTGGGAGAGGATGATAAGTGTGTCAGTATAATTTCAACCAAGTATATTTTATTGCAGAATTGCAAGGCATTGATAAATTCCTGGAATGCCAATGGACCTGCTGCTTTGACTGTGATAATCAGCTGCATGGTGCGCATCGATTTACGAGTAATTTTCTGCAAAAAAACATGAGCAATATTTGATGTTTACATTGCTTCTGTACCAATATTTCTTCAACGTTTTCTTCTCGAACAATGCCCTTAGCGCACAAGTATGGCAAAACGTCTTCAACGTCCAGTTCCCGACAAATATGATGGAGACTTGCTTCCAGAGCATTTCTATGATTGTCGTTCATCTAAAAGTATGAAGATTTATTGAACCTAAGTGTATCCTTCACTTCAGGCAGAATTCTTTTAAAATCGATCGATATATTAGTAATCCTCAAGGAGTTGGAGACGTTTATCTGCCAGTTTCATTTGCAGGTATGCAATTTATGGTTCGGGGACAAGGTACCCCCCCGCCCCCCACGTGACCAAATCGGTCACAGAGCAGCCTTGTAGCAGCTTGGTATTGACACGATCGTGGCTTAAGCAGCATGATATGTGACGCCTCTGCAGCCGGTTTGGTCACGTGGGGGGTACCTTGTCCAAACACGCAAATTTCCGAACTTGAGCTTTAGTGAAATAGGGCCCAGGACTGCGGAATTTCATTAGCTGCGATTAGTCAGAAAACCAGAAATAACTGGAAAAAAACTGGAAAATGACCAATCACCGCACACGCCATACCGCAATTCAGCAACTCTGCAATTGCAATAGTTTTACTGAACAGATCCCAGGTGAGAATTTTGTGCAAAATTGTTCATCAGTGCCGTTTTCTTGAACCTTCAAACAATTTTAGAAAAGCAGACTGGAGAGAGGGATAATTGTAAGGAGTCGTTTGCCGTTGCACCCTAATACTGCTATTCTTTTATTAAAATCCTTAATATACTCCAGTAATATTTGCTGAAGGCTACAAACCTTAACTACCTAAGTTCTGGCTATTACAGCTAGCAGAATACATACACACTGTAGCGTTGATGGTAAAGTGTACGTCTGCGTGTGGTTGAGAGAAAAACGTGCGATGCATTGCTTGCACAACTTATCACTCAATGGATGATGCTGCTATAAATATGCAATGCAATTTCTGCCTGTGTAGTAAGTGAAATCAGAGTTGCGCCCTCTCCTATAGATGCGTCGGTCCACTGGAACGTGGGCTGAATTACTGAGTGCGCCGGACCGGACCGGGACCGACCCAACTGAACCTAGAACCGGACCATGGACCGGATCGACCTCAAAAATCTTGGACCGACGCATCTCTACCCCCTCCGATTAGGCCTAGTGGTCCATAGGTTGAACAAAATAGCTATTAGAGGTGCGCAGAAAGGAGGTATGTAAAGCTTTCAGCATCCAACCCTAACAGTAACACCATTGATATGATGAAGAATTTGACTAAAGCCACATTTGATTGATGCATTTTTAAGCTAAACCAAGGCTACTTGGTATGGAGATCGGTAGATCATATTAAACACATTTACTGTTGTGTCACAAACTCAGAGTTTAATTAGGAAGGTAAGATGAAACCATAGCTTCTACGCCACATATAACCAAACTTTTACAAAGTTAGCAAGTGTAAATGCGTGGTGTTACTAAGAGGCTGTCATATAGTGGTATAAAGAGGCAATTTTAATTGCATTATCGGTCATTGGAATTTTTCTGATAATTTTCAAAGGAAACCTTTGATTTTTTCATGCGAATTACTGAACTGGTCAGCTGTTAATCGAACAGCCGAAATGTTGTTGATCTACTCTCTAGCGTACTATTCAATAAATGATCGTGAAAGCTATAGAAACGATCAAGAACATCAATTGAAACGATGATCTTAACACAGTTGAAATCCTAATCGCGCTTTAACTGCAAACGCGAAACATAGTCGTATCTTGACGATTAGCGGAATGTCACAAGGTTGTTCACTTTGCTTTGTTGTGCACAGTTGAGTTCCACAACGAAAAAGCCTTTCTGCTATATCATAAAATTTTCGACACCTGTCCACACAATCTGACTGGGTAGCTACGCAGGCAAGTAGCGCGCCGTCGATCAACTGCGTGTCTCTTCAGCAGAGTGCGTTCATCACACGTACCGTCTGCAATCGTGCACTTTGAACGTTTTCAAGTATTGAATCCTCGCTCGCTGTATTGTTAATCACCTTTCCGCCAAAACTTTGAGAAGCGCGATCAGAAGAGCACAAAAGCGGCTAAATATTTCGCATTTGCTTCGTTTCAGTCGCAAGTAATGAGCAGTATGGCGTACCAAATTGCGGGTTTGTTGGAGAAAATGACGTCGGCGGACAAGGACTACCGCTTCATGGCCACAAACGATCTTATGGGGGAACTGCAGAAGGATTCCATCAAGCTGGACGACGATTCAGAGCGGAAGGTAAGTGATTTAAAGCGCTATCTACGTTAATTGCAGAGCTGTTGCTTGATAAGGTTGTTCGCTTATTTCGTAGACTTATTCGAACTTTACTTAATTTTACAGAACGTTTTGAGGAGATTAGTGAGGGTCTGTTTGATCCGTGTTGTGCTAAGGGAGTTAAATTGGTTCATGTTGGTGCTTTGCGCCACTAGAAACTGATGTTTCTTGGGGTCTATTTATAAATAAGTGATGAAGCCTCTCTTTCAAAAAGAACAAACACAGTTTTACTCTACTAAAGCACTGAAAATAGTTGTTTGCATCATTCTGTTCAGAGGAATGAATGTTTTGACGAATTACCAAGCATAACACCAAGGGGGGATGAGTTGGGAAGGGGCAAAAACAGCGTTACGTAATTAATGTAGTACCCTTTAATTTTCCCGTTTATTTTTGCGAAGGTCGTCTTTGTTTTTTCCAGTGAGCTACGCTTGAGCATTGCGTTCATAAACTTAGTCTATGCATTCCATTTCAGGTAGTCAAAATGTTATTACGTCTGTTGGAAGACAAGAATGGAGAAGTGCAAAATTTGGCCGTCAAATGTTTGGGTCCTCTCGTGAACAAAGTGAAAGAAGCTCAGGTAAGCTTGAAAATATATTGTTTAAAACGCTCTTAAGATTTGTTTCTTTCATCAAAATTCGTCAACTTTACATTCAGTTTCGTCAAAGTAGCGTTGTAACTGATTACAGAGATGGCAGAATTTAAAGAACGATTAACAAAAGTGAATGAACAAGTAACGAATAATGATATAAACTCGATTTAACAAAATCTCGGTTTTGCAATGATGAGCTTCGAATGGGAGATTTATTTTATTTCATTGCAGGTGGAAACGATCGTGGATACGCTTTGCGCCAATATGACCTCGGATCACGAGCAGTTGCGTGACGTCAGCTCGATCGCGCTGAAGACGGTCATTTCCGAGCTGCCCGCCGCTTCTCAGCCCCTCACATTAAACGTCACTCGACGCGTCACACCAAAGTTGACCGCAGCAGTCGGTCAGTTTCATTTTAGCATTCTCCTTGCGATGTTATACATTCTTGTCTTAATTCATAAGAATATTACTAGAATTATAGTTAACTTTTCCTTGTAATAGAGAGCCGTAGGGAACACCGTAGCACGCTTAGTGTTGAAAACTAAATTGAACACGTTCACTGTGATGTGTCACACTGTTGGCATTTATCGTTACGAAACTAATACTTCATATTATTGTTACTGATTAAGAAATTAAGATAATGGGCCGGTTTCACATCGCGCACTTTAGCTAAAGTCAGACTTAAGGCCTATCCTTTATCATTGTGTTAAGTCCGACTTTAGCTAAAGTACGCGATTTGTAACCGGCCCAATATGTTGCTCCCTTTAGTTTTAGACAATTATTTCATTTCAGGCGATTCTTCTTCAACCGATGTTTCTGTACGCTTGGAGGTTCTCGATATTCTTAGTGACATACTCTTGCGATACGGGGGAATGCTGGCAGCTTTTCATCAATCTGTACGTTCGTTGCATTTATTTTGTTTGCAAACATACTCGAAGCGCTCTTTGATTGAAATAATGGCTATGGGAACATAAAGACTGTTTAGAGGAGGGGGTGATATGATAGAGTCGGTTTTTATATTTTTGAGAATAAATCTTAGATTAAGGCAAATTGCTTTGAAAGCCCATTGGGCCTCTATCTATCAATTTATGTACGCAAAAACTAAGAAACGACTATTATTCTCGGTGAAACACGGTTTTTCGCTCAGAAAAGCGAGCTCATCTTTGCCAGCTACCTTGACTGGAGATTTTTCTTATTACCAATCGAAATATACTAACTACACTTTCATCAATGAGTCTAAATTTTCTTCAGATCGAAGAGGTGCTATTACCGCAGCTCGCTTCGGACCGCCTGGCCGTCCGCAAACGCGCGATTGGCGCGCTCTCCAACCTGGTCGCTGTCTGCAACAACACGCTCTTTACCAAGACCATGGGCTTCCTCATCGACGAGTTGAAGGCCAATCGGACTCTGTCCACTACCCGCACTTATGTCGCCGCTGTTGCTGCTATCGCTCGATCAGCTGGACACAGATTCTCCGAGTACCTGCCAAAGGTTAGTTGAGGCCTATGGTATACGCGAATTTTTGAACTGAGGTTGAAAGCTGTAGAAAAAGAACCAAAACTCTGCTCATTCACTTCACATAGTTAGAGTAATTTTTGTTAGATAGTATTTTTGTGAAGACGAAGATGGCGTTGGTCGGTAACTAACTAAAATTAGTCATTTACCGAAACTGAGCAAAGCAAATAATAGTCCAGAACGCAAATTTGATCGAATGATGTTTAATTATGTAATTGAATTTTAGGTGATGCCGCTGCTGATCGCTTTTTGTCGGGCCGACGACGACGAATTACGCGAATCGAGTCTGCAGGTCAGTTAAATAATCAAACTGTACTTAGTTACTTTTAAATGGGTTCGGTTAGTTACTGTGTGATGCAGTTAACTCAACATAAACGTGCACAATCGATAGGAACTTAAGAAACGGAGTGTTATTTAATTTGCATGAATATGCTCATGTGGAACCAGCTTGTTACAATTTCGCAACAATAATTTTCGACCGTTGAATTAGATTTTGCGTTGAGTAAATGATTTTCGTTAAGGCGTTCGAGTCGTTCATCTATCGCTGCCCGAAGGACATGACGGTCTTCATGAACGATGTGGTGTCGCTGTGCGCCGACTTTATCGCCCACGACCCCAACTACAATTACGACGAAGACGGCGACGACGCCGACGCTCACAATGGCGCCATGGAAACTGACGGTTAGCCGCCAAGTTATTTCATGTTGTATCATCACTTTTCCATAGTCAGTAACAAGGAACGCTCGTTTTGCGTCTCGCAACGGAAATGTTAATGCGCGAAATTCAAATAGTGTTGTCGCAAAGCAAAAACATAGTTTTTAAAATGAATTAAATCTGATTTTGTGCTTGTATCGTTCGGTGCTGAATGGTTCACTGCAGATGGCGATGACGATCAGGACGATGCCGATGAGTATTCGGACGATGACGATATGAGCTGGAAAGTGCGACGCACGGCCGCCAAGTGCCTCGAAGCGTTGGTTAGTCTTTTGCTTTCTTTGCCTTTAATGGTCGATACTTGAATGTATAAAGTATAGGCTGCTTCATCATGTATTTTGTATATTCAAGAAAGACTTTTGTTGCCGATTATGGAGTTTTATTATTAATGACTACTTTAGGGGAATATCGTTACAAACGAAACCACTTTAAACAGTTTTCACATTAAATACAAGCCGAAGCAGTGTAGGCTGACTCTGCGTTCAGTTTTAACCGTAAAGATTCATACTCGCCATATTAACATTGAACTTTGCCTTCAGATCGCCTCGCGACGCGACCAGCTGGCAGAGCTTTACCGTCGCGTGGGGCCGTTGCTGATTGGGCGCTTCAAGGAGCGAGAAGAGAACGTCAAGTCGGACATCTTCCACGCTTACGTCGCCTTGCTGCGCCAGACGAAGCTCATGCTGCCCGCTGCCGTCGCACGCGGCTGCGAAGTGGTTAGTGCCTCATTCTTCCTTTATTTATAGTGAAAATTTACTGATCAGTAACAAGATATCGTAGGTTGCTTAGGCTTGGCAAAACGCCAAAGCATAAAGTGCGATCTGTAGTCAAATTTTGCCGATCAGCAGCAAGAAATTATAGATGGAATAAGGCAAACTACTTTGAAAGTCACTAGCGCTTCTTTATAGCCCCTTACGCGTGTAAAAATCAAGAAAGGAATATCATTCCTGGTGAAAAGCGGTGTTCAAGCACCGAAAAGCAAGCTCATCTTTGCCAAATACATCGTCTCATTCGATTTCTTGTTACCGTTCAAAAAATTTGACTTTTAACTCTGCCTGATGCATGTCATTTTTTCTCCAGCAGTAGCGCAGAGTAAACTCGTTTTGGTTGAGTGGTGGCGTATTTGATGCCGGCGCTGTGTGAACGGGCTATGCGAATTTTGTTAAGTTGGGGAGTTGCAGTTGAGGTTGGTTATGCAAAGTAGTGACCATGACGAATCAGCGGAAATCGTTCAGATGAAACACTTGATTTTTTGGATTGCGTGGGTTAGCAGTATTTGGCTGAGAAATATAGCGTTGTAGCATAAGTACTATAATTTTTTAATATCAGAAAAATGATTGCAATTAAATTCGTTTGGACTGGTACTTTGGCGGTCCTGCTTAAATTATCGTTATAAACGAACTGTCAAAATTGTCAATGTTTTACTTCAATAATAACACTACCTCAACGATAACGTGTAAAACGACGGTAAACATGAAATTTTACAGGATGAATGCGGTCGTCCGGTAGCGCTGAACCGTCAGCGATCAATGAGTAGCGATCAGAACCAGGTTGTGTCCCTGCTGGAGCAGCAAGTGCCCTCCCTCGTCAAGGCCGTCAACAAACAACTCGGCGAGAAATCTCTCAAAACTCGACAGTGCTGCTTCGCTCTCCTCTCCGAATTATTACGGTTCGTCGCGTTTTGTGTTTATCTTGCGAAGGAGTTCAGTAAGAGAGCGATTTGTCCATGGAGAGAGGAACTGGATAGGAAATGTTATCGAAGCGACGTTTCGAAATTGACAGGAAGCCTGCGGGTAGTATGCGGTTTAAAAATAATTGTATCAAGATTCAAAGAACGCAATTTTAATTGTTTCTGAACTAAAAGAACCATTATTTGCCCCTTTGGCACTCAAAGGCGTCACATTTGCGTTCAAATCATTCTGTATTGCGTTGAATTTGATTACTCTTGCGTTCATCTTCGTCATATTTGCATTCAGTTTGAACGCAATGTTGACAAAGTTGAACGCTGCTAGTTTAACCAATTTGAAAGCAAAAGTAACGAATTTCAATGAAAGGCCTTGTACGGTGTTTGATTACCTTTCACTTGCAGGGCTCTACCGGGCGCGCTATCAAATCAGTTGCATTTGCTGATTCCCGGCGTACAGGCGGCGATGAGTGATCGCCTCAGCAATAGCAATATGAAAATCGACACGCTCTCTTTTCTCAACTCGGCGCTCAACTCGCACGAGCCGGAGGTAGTCGCTTTTCAAGGATTTTTGGGAGGGTATTCTTTGGAGTGAAACGATGAGATAATCGCTTTTTTGGGAATCTTCATGAAATATTGTTTAGAGTGAGACTGATAAAAAATGCTTACATGATAAGTGTTTGTATCCTTTTTAATGGCTATGATATGTTTCCAGTCAAAATTTTTTGATCAATGAGAAGAAATGACCATTTTAACTGTGCACGAAATATTTTTCAAATCGCAGAGTTTACGGTAGAATTTCAGGTGATTCACCCGCTGATGCCGACTTTGGTGCCGTTGGTGACCACCTGCGTGCAGGATAGTTTCTACAAGGTGTCCGCCGAAGCACTGACTGTCACCCAGGCGCTTATTCGCGTCCTTCGTCCCGCCCAGGCCGCTTCATGTACTATCGACTTCACCCCTCACGTAATGGCCATCTATGCCGCTGTCTCCTCCAAGTTGCGCACCGCTGACATCGACCAGGTTCGTAATTTTTGTCTGCTTACGAAATCTTGTTCGCATTCGTTACTTCGCGAACCTATTCGGTTTTTTAAATTTTTTACGAGTTGTGAAGTTGATTGAGGCAGAGTTTAACGGTTGCTTTTTGTTCAAGATTTAGATTGTTTGTGCAAAAATGTTTTTTACCCCTAAACTATTTCTTATTTGTACAAGTGTTCCTCTTTGGAAAGTTCCAGTTAGGGGACACTCACGTTCATTATTAGGCATAGCATATAGTACTTTTAATATGATAATAATACCAGTTTATACTATTATCGTTCAAACCGCTTTCATTCGATGATACTTTGTAAATTTTGCAATATATTTAATCGATAGGATGGACGTACGAAGCAGGGATTGATGCCATTATTATTATTTCAGGAAGTGAAGGAGAAGGCGATCGCGGCGACGGGTTTGTTGATCGCGACGTTCGGCGACTATCTGTCGGACGAATTAGGCGCCTGTCTACCTATTTTGCTCGACCGTCTCCGCAACGAAATGACCCGACTGACCACCGTCAAAGCGCTGACGACGGTCGTCAATAGTCCGCTCAAGGTACTGTATATATCGTTGTTATTTCTTAGTCAGTAACAGACCTCTGAGCTTTTCTTTGGCGGTATCCGTGCTAAAGATACGCTTAAGTTGGTGTTCTATGATATTGGGCCGGTTCCATAATCGTGTCCTAAGCTATTCTTAAGTTATACATTACTTACGCCCATTTTGAAGCATAGCGCTGCGTATCGCTATGAATTACCTAACTTTAGGAAAGGATTATGGAACCGACCCAATGTCTTCCTCTTTTACTGATTGAAAAATTTTGACGATATCTTTTTTAGATCAATCTGTCACCAATCCTCTCCGACGTGCTGCCGCTCCTGGCAGAGTTTTTGCGGAAGAACCAGCGGGCGTTGAAGATCGCCACGCTGAACCTGCTGGACGCTCTCGTCGTGAAGTACACGCACGGCGGTCTCGACGGCGAAGCCATGGGCCGCGTCATGCAGGAAACTCCCCCTCTCGTCAACGAACTCGACCTACAGATTAGTCAGCTCGCTCTCCGACTCGTTAGCGGTTGGTTTTTTGTCTTTTCTATTAAATTGGGTTGTAACCTATGTGATATCGTTTTTAAATATCGCAAAAATGTTTTATGCAAAAACTGCGGAACTTTTATCAACAACGTAATCACTGTCTCCTTCGATGACGTTCTTTGTGGCAACTGGCCGAAGATTTGTCGAAAGTATAAAAAACGACATTAATCATATTACAGCCAATAATTCCACAACTTTCCTCTCTCATTACTATTAGCTCTTTAACGGCAAGTTAACACAAATTGAGACATTTACAGTAAAGTATCATTATTTTCAGGCGTTTTTGACCGATTACCAAAAGTGGCGACGTCCTCGTTGAACCAACTGCTCGGCCAGCTAGTCGCACTGACGCAGAGTCCTCTGCTTCAAGGCACGACACTCAACGCCGCGCTCGAGATGCTCGACAATCTCTGCAGGGCGTCGGTGCCCGGCAAACCCTCCTTCGAAGTCAGTTTCGCTTGCGGTTTAACATTGTCCTTTTATATCTTCGTTGATGAGAAGGAGGGATGCGGTTTCACGATCGAATTCGCTCTTTTTTTTGTTAACTCGCTAATCCTTTTGGAGTAATTATTCTAACAAGTTAACGTGTCCTATGAATAATGTGTTCGTTAGTACAAAGTATGGTGGCAAAATTAGGGTTGTGTGACGTTCTGCAATCGCATCGGGTCATTGTGATTCTCGGCTGAATGTAAAAAACTTACGACAACTTGAGCACACGATAGTAACACTGTTGATTCAGCAATTTATTAGCAAACAGGATGGTTGTTATGCGATGATACATTGGGGTAGTTCTAGCACATTGCTCGACCGTTTTTTGTAGCTCTCCATCAGCGCGGTTGCGCGTTGGTGATTAATCAAATTCGTTTACAAATAACCGCCTATCCTCATGCTGCTGTCATAACAAGTATGAGCAAGCTTTCATTGCTTTCGCTTGCAACATGCTAAAGGACTCGTTAGCTCTCATAAACCGTAATTGTAATTCAGTCTTAAAAAGGCGTGGATGAAATTATACTTGATTAATGAGATGCAAATTGCAGCAACTGCTGGACCAACTGACGGGCCCAGTGTATAGCAAGACGGCGCTGCACAAGCAGGCGTACCTTTCGATTGCGAAATGCGCGGCGACGGTGGCGGCGGCTAGCGGCGACGATGAGAAAGCAAGCGAACTGGCGACCAAGTTGGCCACGCAGCTGAAGTCGGCCGACACGCCGGATGGCGTGCGACTGTTCTCCTTGCTCACCCTCGGCGAGCTCGGACGCCGCTGCAAGCACGTATACGAAGGCCGCTCCGCTGTTCAGTACGTCTTTTTCTTCCTTACTGTGTTTTCTCTTAGTTTACAACATATCGCTCCTTATCCATCGCTTTCCGGGGCCTCTCATCATAATTCTTTTATCTTCCATTCACAGTCGTCAATGTTGTATTCAGTTAGAATGCTGGCTTGACGAAATCGAATGTCGATAACTTTTGAGCACTGTATTTATTTCAGTTAACGCGCCCTCCAAAACAGGGTGGCGCAAATGTTCCGGTGGTTTTTTGTTTTAAATTATGTTTATAAAACCGCCGGAACTTTTGCGCCACCCTATAAACGTCCTTTTTCAGGCTTCAGTTAAGATAATGAACGCCCAGAACGCTTATTTAAGGTGTGTTTCTTTTTAAATTTCTTTTTGCGCTTTGCAGGCCGGAGAAGTTGATCGTCGATGCCTTCCAATCGACATCGGAAGAACTGAAGACGGCTGCGTCCTATTCCCTTGGCGGTCTCGCCGTGGGCAACCTCGAGAAGTTCCTCCCCTTCCTTCTCAAGGAAATCGACACTCAACCTAAGCGACAGTATTTACTCTTGCACGCTTTGAAAGAGGTACGTATTTGGTTGTTTATCTTTACAGAGTCTTTAATTTTAATTTGTCACATTTACATTGGATTTCGTCATATCTGCATTCAGTCAAAACGTTGATTTGACGAAATGAAATGCAATAGTGACGTTTTGGGATAAATCACAATATACTTTTGAAGGTTATTGGCTCCGAGAGCGTTGATGCTCGCGCCATCGAGATCTTCAAGCCGCGCATCGGCGACATCTGGAAGGTATGATATTATATTTTTTGAAACGCCTTCCCTTTCGCCTATTTTTCATTGGATAACTGAAAGAGCAACATCGCCCAGTTTTCAACAATCTCCAGCGAAATAATCGCTTTCAGGTGCTGATGGAACACGCTTCGTGCACGGAGGAAGGCACTCGCAACGTTGTTGCCGAATGTATTGGCAAGCTCTGTCTCATGGACCCGCCCGCTCTTCTTCCCAAGCTTAAGGTTGGCGCGAGTTTATTATTGCTTTTATGATATGTCGCAGTGTTTTCACGGTAGAAATACTGTTTATGGTTTGAGAGACATTCTCTCTGTATTGGAACATGTTTTTTTAAGTTGAAATGCGATATATTTAATATGTAAAACGTCCTCTTTCAGTTATGAAGTGGCGTTATTTGAGTGGAAATAGTAGATAGCATGACAACTCGCGACACGACAATTCGCGACATTACGTAAAATCAATACAATAATTTGCGACATACGTAATTTCGCGAATTGTCGCAAAAATATCATGTCGCGAGTTGTCCGTTTCCCTAAGGTTTCTCGGATTGATTCTAAAATGATTTGAAATATGTTCAACGCTTATCAACTACTTTCAGGGTTATTTGATGAGCGACGAGCCGCGTGTGAGAGCGACGGTGGTCACGGCCGTAAAGTTCATGGTAGTGGATCAGCCGCAACCGATCGACGACCTCCTGCAGCAGTGCATCGGCGAATTCCTCCAGACTCTCACCGACTCCGACCTCAGCGTCCGTCGTGTCGCTCTTGTCGCATTCAACTCTGCTGCCCATAATAAACCCAAACTGGTGCGTTGCGTCTGATGGTTACTGTAGGGGTATAAATTATTGGTTGGTACTTAATTTGGCTGAATGGGCCGCCGCGGTGGTCCAGTGGTTAATGAGCTAGCTTATTAACGACGCGTCATAGGGTGGGCGCACGCTGGTTCTTTCCCCGCCGCGGTAGGCAAAAACAGCCTCAATCCAACTCTGATTGAGCTCCCGGTGACAGGCATGCGACGGCCGACCGGCAGAGCACGTGTCGTATCTAACAGGCGCCTTCATGGGAAGACCCGAAAAAAGCGGACCCTGCAACTAGCGAAAACGATGCCAGGAAGCGGGAATAACGCTAGGAAACTTACTTTTACTTAATTTGGGTGAATTGGGTGGTCTGGCCGATAACCCAAATTAAATACCACCCAATACAGTCCAGTCATCAACGTCTTTCAATTATCACTGAGTCAGACGGATCAGTCACTAAAATTAAGTACCACCCAATTGGTCGAACGGACCAGTCACCCAAATTAAGTACCACCCAATATTTCTACCCCTACAGTAATATCTCTTCGTTACCGCGTTATTAAGTTATATCGCTCGACAATGGAATTCGTCAAGTGGGCTGAGTTCAGTATGATTGATTGCCAGTAAGGCCTAGTCATTTTGGACTCTGCCATTTCGGTTCTACTTTGACTTTCGTGGAACAGCCCTTTGGTTCTGTTTGATTGATATTCAGAAATAGTTATTCTACGGTTGGAGTTACTTAATTATATTGCTCAGCGATTATATCCGAAATGAAGAATGATACAGTCGTCAAGCATTGACACGATTGCCGCTTTTAGGTGCGCGATCTGCTGGACATTCTCATGCCATCACTGTATGCCGAGACGAAGGTGCGGAAGGAGTTGGTGCGCGAGGTGGAGATGGGTCCCTTCAAACACACCGTCGACGACGGTCTCGACCTCCGCAAAGCCGCCTTCGAATGGTACCTTTCTTTTGCGCCGGTTTCGTAACTCGTACATTGCATAACTTCGTATTGTCAGAAATTTCTTCGGTCGTAATATCTCGTCGACCGGTACATTATAATACGCTTTAGTATGATTAAAAAAACTGCGCATTTATCGCTGTGAGACGAAAGTTGTTTTGTTCTTTAAGACGAGCAAATATTTGAAGGCCATACTAAATCATAAGACTTAAGTAAGGGCGCTTAAGTAAATACGACTTAAGCTATAGTACGCGACATGAAACCGGTCTTCAGTGTGTATGACTGCGAATTATCAATGACTATGTGCTGTTTTTTCAGTATGTATACGTTGCTAGAGACGTGCTTGGAGCGATTGGATGTCTTCGAGTTCATGACCCACGTCGAGGACGGTCTCAAGGTTTGATTTCATTGCTCGTCTCGTTTTTGTATTTTCAATGTTCGTTATCGCGGAATGCTGCAAAGATATTTGGAGAACGGACCAAATTAACCGGTANTTCAGGACCACCACGATATCAAGCTGCTTACCTACCTGATGGTGGGTCGGCTTTCGGCGCTGTGTCCGGCGCAAGTGCTGCAGCGAATGGACAAGCTGGTAGAGCCGTTGAAGTCGACGTGCAACGCGAAAGTGAAAGCGAACGCGGTGAAGCAAGAGTACGAGAAGCTCGAGGAGCTCAAACGGTCGGCGCTTAGGGCCGTCCTCTCCTTGCAGGTCAGTCTGCTTACTACTTCGAATTCTGGCTTGAAAAATGTATCCACTATGATATCAGGCAGTAGGGTTATACTGTGGAATTCGTTTATACCGGTCATTGGCTGACCGGCAAGTTTTGACCGGTATAAGGGAAATATCGGTGTAAAAAAACTTTTTTGTATGGGAAAGTACGCTTTGGGACTGAAAATCTTGACCGGTATTAACGAAATGCCGTTATAAAACGTAACCGCTATAAACGAATTCCTATGTAATAGAACATTTTTTGAACACCCCTAAATTTTTGATCACTTGACCTGTGTGACGCGACTTATTTTGAGGATTTCGAGAACCTTCGAAATCCCTCACTAATTTGGAGTCCTAGGCGAAGCGCGTGCTGTGACTTATGGATGATTTGCTTCTCTCCCTATTTTACTATGATAACTTTCGCACTCTTTTGATTTGATATCCCTTTTCGGCCCGCTTAAAATTGCCATTATGTCAGCGATTGAACGCATTTGCTCTCTGCGCCATAATTTGGTACTTTTGCTTTCGATTTCATCAATCTTGCGTTCGAACTGAATGCTAAGGTAACGAAATTGGGTGCAAGAGTGACGCATT
>NIUQ01002130.1:0-24499 GCA_002796945.1 Plectus sambesii
CGAAGCTGAAACGAACACGCCGGTTGAGCGAGCGAGATCAAACTATATTTGCATTATTTGTTGGCTGGGCTCATCGTCAAATGAGATTCATATCATTCAGTACGATAAAAAAAAGCGGTACATTGTGAGTACACACGAGACCTTAGGGGAACTCTAGGATTCTCTTCCTCTGGAGAATGCACCATAAAACTATTACATCATTTGATAACTACCCATCATGTCAATCTAACTGTAACTAACTGAAAAGCAGACATTTCACATGCGACTATTCGCATTCTGCGCTACATTTCCAAAGCAGGAAGGGAGTGGAGTGGAGGGGAAAGTAGAACTTCCCTTGAAATACGAGCATTTGTACAACAAAACGCGGGCATTAGTGGTGCAATATCGAGACCCAAGTCCGCGAAAGAGAAAAAAGTACAAAAAATCTAGTTCTAAACTAGTTCTAAACAAAGAAGATAGTAAAAAGATTACGAACCGATTGCCGGGCTTGCGAGTGGGACCGCGTCCGCCGAAGCGCTGCGATTCGCTGGCCAACTTCTCGAGCCAGTCGGGTAGTTCCTGGTTGGCCTCCACAATCAGATCTGCGATATCGCGGCTCAAATTGCGGTTCTTCTCGTTGAAGAAGGACGTCGCCAATCCTGAAATTATTCCAATCCATAAACGCTATCCCATCACTCTCGAGCAAACCCTAAGCATTTTCGTTTTATATTCAGTAGAAAGAACTATTTCCGTCCATACAAGAACTGCGAAGAATGACTCGGTAAACACAATAGGGGCTTAAAAAAGCAGTCCGATTCGTGAGACAAGTCAACGAACACAACGGAGAATGCGGCCTCGGATAATGTTGATTCGGTATATTTGCTTTTTTTCACCATTGCCTAGTCAGCGTGGTGCATTTGATCGTCACTGGCCAAGAGAGTAAAGGAAGTAATTTACATGAGGCGAGGAGGATAAAAGGAAATTGTTGGGGGAAAAGGGAAAATAAAAAAAGGACTCACCGACGTTGCCCACACGACCGGTACGTCCAATGCGATGGACGTATTCGTCGATGTCGTTCGGCAGGTCGTAGTTAATAACGTGCTTCACGTTCGGGATGTCCAGACCGCGAGCCGCCACCTGCAATGCCATTATTTATACACATTTCAAAAAATACTGATACAACAAAGTTAAAGCGGAAGAAAAAGAACAAAAAAATTAGAACGGGGTAGAAAGAAAAAGACGATACCGCAGTAGCGACGAGGATCGGTGCTTGGCCAGTACGGAAGGTGTCGAGATGCTTCTCGCGCTCGAACTGCTTGAGATCGCCGTGGATGGCGACGACATTGTAGCCCTCGCGCTGAAGATACCAGGCAAGGTCGGCGGCGCCGCGTTTAGTCTCCACGAAAGTCAGTGTCAACGCGCTGCGCTCTGAAAATGACATTGAACGTTAACTAATGAAATTGCGCAGCGCTACCTCTCCAAAATAGACATTTCTATATAACTTGTGGATAACTGGCGCATCAATTGCGCTTCCGACTCCGAAGTAAGATAACTCAATGTAATGCATCAAAAAACGGCCTCGGATAATGTTGATTCGGTATATTTGCTTTTTATCTCCATTGCCTAGTCAGCGTGGTGCATTTGATCTTCATAGGCCAATTAAATTTTGACAATTTCAGATGAGGGGATTTGAACCCGATTCGATATATTTCAAAACTAACACGCTAACCATTAAGCCACACTACGCTCAAAGTATAGACCTCGACTACGCTATTAATTTCTACATCAGTAAGGGATATAGAAAAATTCTCGTGTTGGAACAAACCTCCGGCGTCGAGCAGGTCCATGAGGAAGGAGCGCTTCTCGTGCTCCTCGACCCACACGATCTTCTGCATGATGTTCTCCGAAGTGGAACCGACGCGACCGACCGCCAAGAAGACGTAGTTCGGCATGAGGAAGTCCTGCGCCAAGACCTGCAATCCGACACTCGATTAACAATCGTATTTAATCTCAAGAATCTACTATTTGTATGAAACAGGATGATCCAATAAACTTTTTTTGATACCGCCGCCTAGTAATCTAACCGTAAAATATCGAATCATAAACCGTCTGATACATGAAAAACTTGGCATTTAAAATCTAGACTAACCACTTCATATCGTCCTTTTCAAAAGCACCTCAAAAAAAGCTAAACATCTAAAACTCAACGACTGCAAGAATAAGACAAAAGGTGAACAAGGAAAGCGTCAAATGTGCAGCAAAAGCGTACCTGGATCTCCTTGGGGAAGGTGGCGGAGAACATAGCGGTGATGCGTTCGCCCTTGCGCGGCATGTCGCTGAGGTCGACAATCTGACGGATCTGTGGCTCGAAGCCCATGTCCAACATGCGATCAGCCTCGTCGAGAACGAGGTAGCGGCAGCAGTCGAGGCCTATGTAGCCTTGTTCCATGACGTCGATCAGTCGACCAGGCGTCGCGATCAGAATGTGAACGCCCAACTACAAATATTCGCGTTAATTATATTGTCAGAAGTCATTCAAACGTTGCTATATACCATTTTCACTTTTATAAAGTCAGTTTCAAAATCAAACAGAATATTTTCATAGTTGATTGTCGGCGACTCAGATAAACGAGATAGTCTCCAAAATATTTTGTCAATCGATATTGCATGAATGGTTACTCAGTTATCATCATCGTCGCACTCCGGTCAGTCAACAACAACTAAGCCTTCAATTTTTGGAGGGCAAAGATCAAAACGCAAAACTTTTTTGCTTTTAGAAGAAATCTTGTTAAAAGCGACCCTGCTTCCCGATTCATAAATTTTTCATCCAATGTCGTCAAAGATGCGCTCGAACTGATCCCAAAGATGACGAAATCAAAATACAAGACTGACTAAACTGTACACACAAAAGTAACAAATTTGGATTCAAGACGGTGTAATATTTATACTTCTTCCTACATGTATAAACAAAATCATAAAAGAATGAGGTAAGATGATTACAGAGTAGTGCGGCAAAACTCACGCGAAGCTTGTTGATCTGATCGCGATAGTTTTCGCGACCGCCGTACAGGAGCGCGGAGGTGATCGGCGTGCGGTAGGCGAACTTGCGCGACTCGTTGTAGATCTGGAGCGACAACTCGCGGGTCGGCGAGAGAACCAACGCAGCGGGGAACTGCTTGCGACGGCCGTTGTTCTGCGTCTCCGTCTAAAATTAGTAACACTTTTTATCACAACGCTCGCTTGCTCAAAGCAGACACGTGGGAAATCGTGCGTAGCGAGTGAATGCACGACGAGGGTCATATTTATTTAATTAGCACATCAAGGAAAATTCATAGAATCCGTTATTAGTTTATTAATTCAATTTTCCCTAGCTGCTCGCATGTTTGTAAAAACAATCACTGCTTAACGTATATTTAGCACATAGCAGTCTAATGCGCCCCTCTAAAGTAGGAGTTCGAAACAAAAAATTATAGAGTAAATCGAAGGAACCTACGGGGCAGATAAACATTAATCCATAATCAAATAGAATAGTTGAGCAAGCAAGACAGAGTTACAACGATAAGAAGAGTTATGACTCACTCGACGAAGCGCCTGCGGTCCGTTCTGGAGAATGTGGTTGATGACGGGGATGAGGAAGGCGGCCGTTTTGCCAGAGCCCGTCTGGGCGCATGACATCAAGTCGCGGTTGACCAACAGAGTCGGAATCGAATACTTCTAAAAACATACAATCGCTCAGTAAAGTACAATGGTAAATTGGTGGGAAAAGCGATAATACTATTTCCCATTTATAGTCGTTCAATTTGGTCCAAAAAGTGTCATTTTATAATCAAATTTAACGCATAGTTTGTATAATTAACTTATAAAAACCGCTGCTCAGTTGATAGTTGAGAATGTGAAATTATTCTGATTCTAACTTATATTCGATGATGAAGATGAACGTATCGAATTGTCTCAAAACTGAAGTATACGAGTTAAACTTAGATTTGATAGTATCCGACGTAGAGCCAAAATAGTATATAAATACTAAATTACTCTTACACGAGCCACTCTATACAGTTGAAAGTAAGTGACATCTTGTTTGTCGGGACAGACTGGTGACTTTGTCTGTTCAGAGTTAGGTCTCAACTCTTTTAGCTTATACCTCAATACAATGAAGATATCGCAGATGGAGTATTCGGGGTGCTCGTTACAGCAGTATTTAAGTATAACGGTCACTAAATCCTCACCTGAACTGGTGTCGGCTTGGCGTATCCGCATTTCTTAATGTTCTCCTCGATCCAGCAGTGCAGCTTCAAGTCGGCGAACTGAAAGAGCATCAGTGATTAATAATCAGACATAAAAATGTATAATGAGAAAATGTCAACTTGATGAGCCTTGAAAAACAATATGACTCTGGAATATATTCCAGCATCCCTACTTTTAGCAATTTTCCATACAATTACCCAGAGTTACTATCGGAACGAATAACTCTCTTAAAAACAGTGTGTGAAACGAGGGTAAGAGTGAGAGAATCGCTTAGGCCCTAATCACCCACCCCACTAAAACGCAGCAGATATTGTACCAGATACACGCATCGCTCAGCAAAAGTAAGGCTATCAACATGATGGTTCAGCCCCGAAAGATGGTATGAAATCATCGCGATGCGGTATTGGAAGAGAACGCAACGAGTGCGCTTGTCCATCAACAGGAAAGATTATTGGATTTAATCAATTAAGTAACCGTTATTACGTAACTATTCTCCTTCAGATAGAAACCGAACGGGTTACAAAGCACAAATAATAATGAACGTGTCAACTCAAAAGCCTTTGACAACTTACGAGCATGATGGGTGGCGGGACATCTTGTCCAGTAGCCTCGACGGGAATCTCTTCGTACTTGTCGAAGTTGATGCCACTCGCGCTGTTCATCGAGACGAACAGCTCCCTGAAAGACAGCAACACTCTTATCTAACTCCTTTATCATTCATTAAAGGAATATGCGTGAATTTAAGTCGACGCGAACCGTCCTAAATACAAAATTTCTCGCAATTTTCCTTACAATTACCAAGAATTACTATCGGAAAGAATATAATTCCTTGAAAAGCGCGTGCGAAACGCGGGATAAATCTGTATGTCGGAGAATTGCCTAGACTCTAATCACTATTTTCCACTGAAATGCAGCAGAAACCAGATACACGCATCGCTCAGCAAAAGTAAGGCTATCAACATGATGGTTCAGCCCCGAAAGATGGTATGAAATCATCGCGATGCGGTATCGGAAGCGAACGCAATGAGAACAAAATTCAACTGAATAGGGGAGGTAGTATCAACATTTTTCAATCAGTAACAGCCGTCCAAAGGAAATACCGTAGAACGTTAATTTAAGCGTATCTTAAGCGCAAATCCTGTCAAAGAAAACTAAGGGGTCTGTATTACTGACCAAGATATTTGAACGATAGAAAGTGAGAAAGAATCAAAGAATAAACTGACGATTCGAGTCGTTCGTCGCGAGGCAGCTGCTCGGACCAAGTGCCGGTGCCTCCCATTGCCGGGCCGCGTTCCGGAATCGGTTCTTTCAGTGCTGCCCAACGTGAGTTCGTTCTGCTTAATTTGTTAAGTCGATTTACTTCCATCAGACAACCTTATTTTTCACTTACACTTCTGGTGGAGCTCCTCCTTGATTATTGTAACGTGGCTGCTGCTGGTTCTGCTGGTTCGCATTCGACCACTGCTGCTCGTCGTGAACAGTGCTAAACAAACAATCACTCATTCGAGTACAGAAGAAATGTAGTCAGGTACCAATTCTTACGATCGTAGCATTTATGAGCAAGCCGTTCAAAGATCAGTCGAGTCTCATTCAAACTTGTGCAATCAGAAAAGCAATCCCATTCAATCGCACTGCACTTTCCACAAAAGACAGTACAACAATCAATCAATCAATAGAGTAGAGATGAGAGAGACCATGCAAAAATAAAGTGAAAGGCGAACAGAAAAGAACCACTTGCTTCGCCGCATTGGGAGGAAGGCGCAAATGCGGCGGAACGTAACGAGTGGCACCACCGCCCGAAGAACCGTTCGAGTTGTGCTGCTGCTGCTGGTAGCCGCCGCCGTTCATGTTGCCGCGCGAGAATCCTCGTCCGCCGTTGCTGGTGCCACGTGTGTACGTGGTGGAAAAGCGAGGGGGAGACGACTGCTGAACGCCGTACTGAGGCTGCTGTTGCGGCGGAGGTTGTTGCTGCTGCGGCTGCATCGGCTGTCGGTAAACTTGCGCTTGTGGATACGCAGGTACAGTAGTGTGCAGCGGCTGCTGCTGCTGCTGCTGCTGCATCGGGGCGTAGCCGTTCTGCTGGTGGTGCGAGTTGTTGATCACGTTCACGTAGCCGCCGCGATTATTAACGCCGGGGTCGCCTTGACCCATTCGAGGGATGTAAGGCGCAGAATAACGCTGCTGCTGTTGTTGTTGCTGCGGCGGCTGCACGTTGTACTGCTGCTGATGCTGCTGCATCTGCGGGCGGTGGTAGCCCGTCGTCCCATTGCTATTCATCGTCGGGCGCGGTCCAACATGGCCGTTCGCCACTCCGTTGATGATTCCACCTGTCATCTTCTGCTTTCTTGCCTTCTTTTGCTGTATACTTGTGGCAAAGGAAGGGCGACTAGAGGAGCGCAGAACTATTTCCTAATTATTGAACCCTAAACTGAAATGATACTTTAAATTAATGAACAAATTTGGGTCACTGAAATTTTTAGGATTTTGAGCGCCAGTAACAATAATGCGTGAAAACAGTAGTCTGAAACTTGACCTATAAAAAAGTGGCTCGCGATAAGGTTCGTCATAATAGTAGACGTTTCTACTGCCTAGTTACCTTGCTTCAACAATATAAACAATACAATAAGCAAAACACAACATATGGCGAGTTGACAAGCAAAAAAGCCGTGNTAGTAGACGTTTCTACTGCCTAGTTACCTTGCTTCAACAATATAAACAATACAATAAGCAAAACACAACATATGGCGAGTTGACAAGCAAAAAAACGTACGAAAATCGTCGCACAACATGATGGCGCAACACGGTAGAGCGCACAATTAAACAGCGTATCATTGAAAAAAACATAATTGCCCTGACGTAAAGGTCACTGAAATGGTTTTTCAGCGGCGAAAGAAATGCGCGAAAATTAATGCAAACGATTGATCGACACCTAAAAACACAACCAACAAAACAAAAGTAACAAGCGAAAAAAATCCGAAGATGAGAAAGAGTCAAAATAGGGAAAGATTATTCACCAAGTTGCACTAAAAGTCTCTGCAAAGTTCGACAAAGAAAAGTGAGTGAGCGCCGCTGAAGGAGAAGCATTGAGGAGGATTGAGAAAAGTATTTGTTGTAGGTCACTTTCGACAGTCATTTTCCAGTCCGATTCAGCCTCATCAATCAATTCGGTCATTCGAGTTGGATCTATTCGCTTCACTTACCGGCGATCGTACGAGTAGCGACCTTGATATTGTGGTCTTCCGGAACCGCCGCTAGGAGCGCCATTACCGCCACCTCGATTGCCATAATCATCTGGTCTGGAAATTAAACAAAAGTCCGATTAGGTAAGTGACCGATATTGTGAAATGCAAATGCGGCATGTTTGTCGGTTTATTCTCCCCACCCGCGTAAACACTTTGAGCTCTCTAGTGCATAGGATTTCTTTGAGCGCTGATTAGGTCAAAATCCTCTATCAAATGCTTTCGATGAGCATCAACGAATGTAGCTGCAGATGATCATGTTTTTTCTTAGATTGAAAGTTGAAACATTATTTCCTTGACTCGGAAAGCTCGAGATTATATTCATTTTTGCGTTCTTTCATTCACCTTCTACTAGTGTAGATCGTCACAGAGTTAAGCAAGCCCCTTCAAAGGAGAGAGTAATTGATAGAAATGTCTGACCTGCGCTGCATTTGTTGGGGAGGGCCCATGCCACGGCCACCGCCGCCGCCGCCGCCGCGGGGGGCGAAGGCGCCACCGCCATTTCCACCGCGCTGCCAGCCGGCGTTCATGTCGGGCTGTCCGCCGGCGGACGGCGGACCGAAGCCGGCGCGTCCACGGCCGGCGACCTGCGCCTGCTGGTTGTAGTCGTACTGGGGCGGGGGCATTTG
The DNA here is from genome assembly GCA_002796945.1 of Plectus sambesii. NCBI lineage: Eukaryota > Metazoa > Nematoda > Chromadorea > Plectida > Plectidae > Plectus > Plectus sambesii. The sequence continues at coordinate 8,093 of NIUQ01002130.1, forward strand.
CGGGCCGCCCCAATTGCCGTAGTCTTGAACGCCTCCGGCAAAGCTCTGACTCTTGCGCATGGCGCCTCCACGCGGGTCGAAGGGCATGCCGCGACCTCCGCCGCCGCCGCCACCGCCGCCTCGCTGCCAATTCTGAGGCTGCTCGCCCCAACCGCCTTGTTCCGGCACCGTCATCATGGGTGGCGGCGCTCCGCCGCCCTGAACGTCCGGCGGAGGCATCGCCGGTGCTGCTCCGCGAAGATGCGGCGGCACGTAGCGCGTTTCTGCAAATACACCAATTAGCGCATGCAATGTCTGGCGTTTAAGTGGCACTCCTGTAGAATAGCGTCTCAAAATCACTCAGCGCAATGATTTACCTTAAATTCATGCTTGAACCCATCGATACGGCTGATTTTTGGACCCTGTTCTACAGGAGTGCGATTTAAATTGTGATTCATCGATTCGTGGGCTTTTGTTTTACTATGGGGAGAGAGGGTGTACCCCGCGGACGTCAAGCCGTGATCTACTTTTGCTAAAATGCTTTTCGTGACTTAGTGGCGGGAAAGCATTTCGCGCTTGCGCACTCGAGGGGAACAAAGTTGTACACCCTCCTTTACTTCCCAACTGTAAATCATTTCCTCCACTTCCTTATCAATAATTGAGTCATAGGGCGATTTCGATAGAGATTATTTTTGGTGACATTCTTGATCTCGGACAAGAAAGAATAATTTATAGCCGACTGAAGGCGACGTCGGCTGTTCACCCATAATCGACAAATAGGTGGTGCAAAACCGTCAGATATTGTCAGATCTTTTGCGGAAACAGTTGTAAGATTGAGCCCATTCGATCCTTTCTAGATCGTCTGCGTTGGGCTGGATAGGGAGAGAGATAGGGGACATGTGTAAACGTCCAAGAGGCGCACATCTTCGCGCCGATTCTTATCCAACACCTACCATTTGTCTCATTCTCATCTCCACCTATAACGTGGAACAAAATTTTCTATCGTATGTACAACAGCCACGATGAGTCAGCTAATATTGTGTGGAGGCGTTAAGAAGTTTCGTTCCATGGAACAGAGGTGCATATCTGAGAGGTATATAGCTAGGCCGTTAATGAAGCGTATTTGGTGACTAGAAGCAGCTTGTGTGAGAGATATCGAAGTGACTTCCTCGTTCACGTCGATCTACGCTACTATTGTCTGCTACTAAATGGTATCTTCAACTTTTTATGTAGTTGAAGATGTCTGCAAAGATTATTGTCGTTTTTACCTTCGCTATTTTGACGCTGCGCGGGGGACGCTTGGGGCGGCGGCTGCGCCGCCCCATTCCACTGACCCTCCGGCGCTCCCTGGTTCACATAGTAGCCGCCGTTGTCGTACTGCTGGCCACTATAGGCATAATCGGTCCTGCTCATGATAGAGTGCAACGAAGCTTCAGTAGCTGAAATGAATCACAATTGAAAGAGACTCGATCATTCGCCATGTTGTATAGCGAGCTTTCCTGAAGACTGCTTTCGCGATTCGCGCTTCTAACGTCGCACACCAGAAATTACCTACGCACAAACTCACGTTCTCAATTTTCTATCATTTATCTTCGCAACATGCTCCTTTCAAACTACATTTTAGTAAACTGTTAAATTTCTGAGCGCAAAGTACGTTTAGAATAGGACAGTCGACGCTCTGCCCCTTGCTGCCGTTACTGTCCCTACGTAATTATTAGAGCCTAGAGTCAAAGTCATACTCTCCTGTACATTACGGCGGAAGCATAGGCTTCTCTCTAACTATTCAATGTCTTTACATTAGCCTAAAATCTTCTTGTCTTTGGGTTTTACTTTATCCCAAAAATCGCTCGCCGTCATTTAATTAATGCATTCTAACGCCGCAACTTCTACCTACACAAAATCTGTCTGACTTGAGGAGTGTACCTAATTTTGTTCCTAACTGTACATGTCCAGTCTCAATTATGAAATCAATTCAGTGAAGAAATCGATAGGTTAACCGGACGGATGGCGGCGACCAGACAGACAGACGCGAACTTTCGTCACGCGATAGGGCGCAACGTCGTGCGGCGACACAGTGACATACACACAGACACAAAGCTGTGAGCCATTTCGAGCAGTTTTGTCATTTTCGTGGCGGGACCGGGCGACACGGTACTCAGCTGATTGATCGTTCCCGAGCAGCTTGGCTGCTTTGTCCAGACGGCAGGCAGCTCGATTTCTCTTTCGTCCCAATTTACAACTCTCTTCCCTCTGCTCATTGCGGACGACGAAAGAGCGATGCATTTTAGTACTTTCGTTAATGAACTGTTCATTTCACATTAGCCGGCGGAAATGGCGACCCGCTATCACCAGCTATGTCAGGATTATTTCTCGACTTAAGATCATTCTCCTCGAGGTTATCGATCGGCTAGCTAGCCGCCTGTTGCTAGGTGACTATTAGAGGAGTAGGGATTGAGTATAAGCGAGTTCTAGCAGGCAGCCGGACAGCTGACGATTAGCCTGATGTGTTCCTTGTGGCGGTGTGCGTCGCGGCGTGGTCGACGCGACAGTGGCGCGCGCTGATTCGCGCAAATTGGGCGCGATCGAAGAAGCGACGATATGGGACGGCCGCTTGTTGCAGAACAGTTGCCTATCCTGGCCACCGTCGCTAAGCACCGTCCTCCGGAAGATCGAGATCGACAAGAAGAAGAACGCTCGTCGGCTCGTGCGCTTGCCCATGTCGAATCCTGGAAACAAGCAGGCTTCTGTTAGCACCGAAGCAGGCCGAAAACGCCAACGCAACTCGTCCGTCGCCTCTACGTCTAAAGTGTCCAAGCAGCGAAAAATCACCGCAGCCGTCGCATCCGCTTCGCAGCAGGCTAGTAGCTCTGAGGTTAATCGCTCTCAAATTTGTTTCCCTATCTATATATTTCTTACTTTGAAGCTTTAATGATTTATTTCTGTCCTCTTCTGCGTCCGGGCGGTACCCATTTCCGCTCAAATGCTATGAAAATCGATATGAATATGCTGCAAGGCTGCGACTGCTCAACGCAGCAAACTTTCCCCCGATATATATATATCATTTCTTTATTCTGAAACATTGTCCATAGTTCCTTGTTCTTTCTAAAAGTGGCCGAGTCAACAGGGGTTGTCTGCTGAAATAGTTTTAACTGGGCTAGCTCTGTTTCATTTGGTCGCCTTTAGCTAATCATATAGGCATCGCATTCTTGACAAATTGTGTCGCACTGATTAATCCATGTGGTTTTTTTCAATTCTTTAATAATTAAAGGTGTAACTAATATTAGCGGGTTGGTATGGAAACAGTGAGCAGTAAAATTTAGCGAGAAACTTGGTATTTTTAGTGCGTCGCATCAATTGGTGGGCAGTGTTTCAGGGTTGGTTTAGTTTCGACTCTTGCCGCGTTACGTTAGTATGACAGTTCACTGCGGTTTAACAGTAGCGGTAGTTAGATAACGTTCTAACGACGCATCTCCAGTTCACACCCATAACGTCTAACTTTAGATGACTGTTCTTATCTCTGAACTGTGCCATAATATAACTGAATTCTACATAGGTGGAGTACAGCGATTGAATAGGCATCATTCCTTTTTTCTCCTTTTACGTAAATGTGTTCATGTAACGTCCATGATAAGGATGAGAATGCACTCTTAACACGGAATTGAAAGTGATGGGGGATAATCGTTATTGGCGACTGACCATCCCGTATAAATTAGTATATGTAAGCGTAATATATAGAAGAGTAGTAGTGTACTAATGTTTAGGACAATATTTTAGATGACATTATTGGCTTAAAGAAAGGCAGGGGGCGTGTAATAGGCAAACAGATTTACTTTACTCTGACTTGCATTCACGTCATCTGAACATTTCCTGCAATCAAATACAATTTTTGATCCTTTACATCAATATTTGATAAAATACGCTCACATGAGGAGTAAATATGCAATGCCTCTGTCAAGCTCGACCACTTTTAGCTGCGAGCATAGATCATACAACTTTTATTAGCGACTTATGACAAGATTCGTTCGTGATATAATTCGCAGTCGGTTTGTTATGGGGCGCTAAATATAAGAATGAAGATGATTTAGGGTGGATGCGCATAGGGACCAAATTCATATAGCGAATGTAATTACATTTTCTGCGTTATCATCATGCGTATTGTGAACAAACGCATGATGACAATGCATCAATGTGGTTGCATTTTTACATTCAAATTAGTAATATTAAATTAGCCCCAGATAGGGGTGCTAGATATTCCCTCACGACAATATGTAACAATGTCGGTTTGCAGCAGCAGCAGGAGCAGCAGCAGTCGGAAGAAGCGCTCGACGACGCCGCGTCGTCCCGCCGATTACGTGACCTGACCGACTTCTTCCCTGAAACGGCGCCACCGCAAGGCCGGCGCCTCACTCGTTCGCTAGCCCGTTCCCTCAACGCTTCGTCCTCTGCCTCCTCGCAGTCGACGAAATCGCGCGCAAGCGAAGACTCCACCGTGTCCACTCAGCAGCAGGTTCGTCAATCGGTCACTTTGATGGTCAGCACACTGACTGATCAATATAATTACATTTTTAACGATATATCACTATCTCCCCCAAAACTGGTTCCTTTTCTTGCTTTCCTCCATCTGCTTAAGTTCCCATCGTAATAATGAATGAGTATCGTCGCCGTGGTCAGCTGATCATGAAACGAGTCATCAGATTGCGCAATAATATGGGTCTTTCAAGAAATGAGAGAGTTGGATCACACTACCTGTTTCGATCGAGAAAGGGACAAAGATTTCGCAATGAAGCTTTCATTTTACGCTCCTTGATAATCGTAGCTTGCGAGGGAATCGCGCCTAATCCTCTTACCCGTTCATTCTTCGAAATAGTCTCACATTTCATGAAATGATTACACATGCGCTTAAATAAATTAATCGGCTTTCATCCATAGCTGTCTTTATTGTTTTATTTTTTAAGTAGCCGGAAAGTGGATTGATGACTGATTGACCTGTTGTCATTCTTCATACTCTTTTGCATGCTTAGCAGTTTATTCTGACTTCTAGAGAATCGAGGCTGGCTGCCATAACCGCGTGAAATATTTTGCCAAATTGCAAAAATGCTAAGAAAGAAAAAAATGATCATCTGCTTCGACTGCCACTTCTCTCGTTGAATAAATGATTAACTTGCAGCAATCGGCTGGGGCCTCGGGCGGGCCGCAGCAATCGCCAGGCGTCTCTTCGCAGAGCGCAGCCCACAGCGTCGACGACGCGGCCCAACCGTCATCGTCGTCTTCAGCAGCAGCCGCAGGAGCTGCAGGAGGGTCGCGCGGCAATAAGGGACCTTCGAAGAAGGCGAAGGCGGTCGGGAAGAAACGCCTGACGAGCAGCAACTCGAAGCAGGAGAGCAGCAGCGGCTCTGCCGCCGCGGGCTCCTCCTCGCGCAGTCGCCGCTCGTCTGTCAACCAAGCCGACGCCGCCACCGCCAACACGGGCATTTGTCAGAGCATCGGGTCAGTTTGATTGGCGCGCCTTATCGACGCTTTTGGAAGCCTTTTGTAATAGAATTAATTTATAGCGATAACTTTGGTTGGAACATGAGTGTATTTTCCTATACAAAGAAGTTTGCTGTTACTAGTAATTTTGTGCGGTCTCCCGATTATCGGTAAATATGAATTTTACTATAGTTAGAGAGAAAATTGTAAGAATTGAACCGACGAGCTGAATGCGTCGAAGTTCAGTGAAGTTCGTTAGTACCGGTTTTGGCGGACCGGCCAGATTTAATGGCGTAAACGAAATACCGGTAAAAGCGAAACCTATGTAAACAAATTTCACTGTACTGGTGAAACATCCGGGAAACCTGGCGGTAGTGAATAGAGCGACGCTTTAAACTTTCAAAAACTGTGGGAGTAGCCCCGAAAACTGTGGGCTTCCCTCCAGTCCCGCGGTAGCTTCATCCCCGCTGTGTAACACTTGAGGCGTATATATTCTTATCATGCCTCGGCGAAAGACAGGTCGCTTCCGGAAGCTTCCACTCACCCGCTCGATCTATTACGATCTGATCTATAACGGCTCGTGGGCGGAGCGGCGGTGCTAACGGTCGCGGAGCCCCTGTTTACAACTTGCTTTAAGCCGTTACGGAGCTGTTCATTTGCAATACTTTTGGCGCGATATTCATAAGTCGTCGAATGTTGCATTTTTATTGTATGCACCAATAAGAATTGAATTTTCTTAACCAAAATAGGTCTTTTAAGGTTTTATAGTAATGACCACCTTGATTTCTCCCTACCTAATTTTAATAACAAATTTTATCTGATCGTAATCCATCAGCAAATGGTGATTTCAAAAAGCGATCTTGATCTGCTCAATGCAAACGGTTGTTTCGTAAAGCAATCCTCATTGAAATTATTGGTCGTATTTATTTAACGATTAACTTAAAACCGCGTCCAAAGTATGGTGCGTGAGCGATACCATGGCGACCTTATTGGTATATTCATCGTAGGATAACGATGGGAGGATGTAATTGGTTTACTTGTTACTTCAAAGCGCGCAGGTTAACAGGTCCCCGCCAGCTATGACGCGCGGAGTTTGGCAAACACTAAACATGAGCTTAGTCAACGATTGCTGGAATAGCAAACTGCGGCCATATTTAAGTTCTCTGTCGCGTTCACTTTCGTAAACACAGTTCAGATTGTCATTTGATCGGCGCTGGAGTTTTGTCCACATTACTGCGCCTATGAACCGGCTGCTGTCCTTGCTTGCCAGCTACTAGGGCCAATTTCATAAATTAGTTGAGAACTGAGGATTAAATTCTCCACTCTGCGTTATTTTTAGCGCATAATCATTTGCAAAAATGAGATTCACAGGATGAAAATGCGGGGTTGCGACTCAATTCTCAACAGTTTTACGGTATAGGTCAGCTGGTAGTTGCTGAAGTGGTCAGTGGGGGAGATTAGAGTAAATATCCATCGACACATTTGAATAATTTAATCTAACGATTGCTCATGGTATGAAATATTTTGCCATGGAACGACGGAGACGTTGTTGAATTTCGTCGACCTGTTTTAATAATGGTAGCGTATGCCGGCAGTCTCGGGGTGGTTGTACCATGGAGCCGAAGTAAGCGGTCTTAGCAAGTGCCAAGCCACCGAACAACAGTCGCCTCTGCCTGTTACTCAAGCTCAATTATTTAATGTTTGTGGAATGTTTTTGAAGAGGAAAAAGCGGGCTAGTGAGGCTGGATGCAAATTCGCACTCATCAGACTATAAGTAGATTAATCATGAGCTACTGCGCTAGCCACCTGATCGTTCATCTCTCCTTCTACTATCGAATGTGGCGCGTGATTGCAATATGGTTAATGTTCGCTATGAGTGGTTAATGCAGCTGTTTGTTTTCCTGCAGATACGCAAATAGGTGCTTTCGTTAGAGCGCCGCTTATAGGGTATTGAAAATGATGCAAACACTAGTGTTGACAATTCCGCAAATATGACGGAACGCTGCATGATTCAGCATCCATTATGATAGAGTGGTGAGGTCGGCTCGCTCGACCGGCGGCTTTGTCGGCGGTTCAGCTCGCTGCCGAGGGTGGGCGGACGGCGAGCCGACCCTATTGTGTTTGGCCGATCAATGAATGGCTCGACTGATACTAGTCGTTAGTGATGTCGGCGATTATTGATCATGCACGCGCGCACTCGTGCCGAAAGTCGNCCTATTGTGTTTGGCCGATCAATGAATGGCTCGACTGATACTAGTCGTTAGTGATGTCGGAGATTATTGATCATGCACGCGCGCACTCGTGCCGAAAGTCGGTTAGTAAAGACCGGACACAGGGCAAGATGGCTAGGGGGCGCCAGCAATTCTGCGCACTCGCGACATTTGCCGCGTCATTTGCGCTGACGTGAGGATGATGGAGGCTTTTGAAACTGCGCGTTGCTGCACAGGGGCTTATCCGATTAATTGAATACTCTATATGACGTTCGATCCCCCCTCCTCTCTTATCGATTCCTCAGCGCCAATAGTGACAATGTTAGTGAATCACCTTACGCTAGAGAGTAAATCTTGTTTTATTAGCAGTCGTTTTATGCATAGGCGATCGCTAGTGGTCGCGACCCCTAGCTGCGATTAAGTAAGGCCCGAAACGTTAGTTGTGGTAGGCGCATCGATTTGATTGATCATTTTATCGATGCTGAAATTGGACTTGCGCGTGAGGATTTATTAAGGATCGTCGAAGAAACGGCTGCGCGTTGCAGTGGCACGCTGCCATTCATCTCTGCGCGGGGAAAAGGGCTCTTAGGCGGGCGCTCCTTTAACGTACTGTTGACGTTCAAAGAAGCGTTTGAAGCGATGCTTTTGCATTGTCGTCGGGGCCGACTCGTGAGTTTATCGTAGTTCTTGTTGATTCGGTTGTATTCTGCCGCAATTATATTCAGTTGTATTGACGGTCAAAGTATTGCATTGAGTACGAAAAGTTCTCATCGAGCGGCGTTGCTCGCAGCGCGAGAGTCGCCTGACTTAGATCGATGGATGCGGATGGGCAAGAATTATTATTAATTCTGCGTTTCAATAAATAACAAGTTGAGCATCGCATACGAACGCGCTCGTTGCGGGACGAAAACACGATTATCTGGTTGCAGTCGGAAAATGTTGAGTATAAACGAATTGGCGCGAGCTGCGCTTGAGAGGTGATATGAATTGGCAGTGATATGTAGTGGGCGTTTGATGAACGAAAGGAGCGAAAGCAGTGAGGTATAGCTGGAGAGATATTGATTTAGGTGATTTGTGCGTGACCGAGATTGGAGCGCCGGCGGCGGCGGCATGTGTACTCACTTTGTGTATGCGAGTGTCTGTTGCCGTCGTCGTCTGGTTTTCTCGGCAGGCATTTACTTTATCGTCGAGGGGCGGGCAGTACGCGCCCTTTAGCAATGGCCGACCGACCGACGACGCTGACATTTGCCGCGACCATCGTCGGCTAGTCAAAACGTCGTGACAACTTGTTTTCAAGGCGAGAGAAACGGCGCGCTTAAAACGCGGTCGCTTTCTATGCGCGCCTTTTCAGCGGTCGGTTTAGAATGCGGTTTGCGATGCGCGCGCGAAAGAGGGCAGATGGTGTCTCATTTTGCTATATAAGCATCCGTCTCTGACGTAGTTGCTCTTCTTCATTCATGCGGTCGCTAGCTCACTTTCTCCTTCCGTTTCTGTAACGCTATCGAGCCGGTCGGCTATTAATAAAAATTGTAGTTTTCTATTCTCTGAAAGGAGAAATCCGGTCGCTCCTAGACGTGGGAGTATGTCGTAAATTAGTATTAGCTGCGCATGAAAAGCTGTCTGCGCATCACTGCAATTTACATCGTAATTAACTTCCCGCTAAGCAGGCTTGTCAAAAGTAGCGAATAACATATTCATTGGACGTTGCCGAAAGTGAGGATGTCCGTAGGTTCTCTAGAAATTCTCGCTTACTGTGTACCACTCGAAATAGTGAATTGAGTTTGACTTGTCGCAGTTGCATAATGAAGATGGGATTATTATGTGGCGTTATAATGTAAGTTGATAGTAGAAACAAAGTTTTTGGTTGTAAAAAAGGTTCCTTATGAAGACAGAGTGATTTGAAGGGGCAAAATAGTCGTCAGTCGCGGGGCATGGTGGGGCACAAAGGGACGTTCTTATTGGCAGTGCGCGCCGTTCAGATCCGAGTGCTCTTGGTCCACTTTCTGCCGCTCTTTTCACACTTTTATGGAGGAAGGCGCGTTTCAGTCTCTNCGTTCTTATTGGCAGTGCGCGCCGTTCAGATCCGAGTGCTCTTGGTCCACTTTCTGCCGCTCTTTTCACACTTTTATGGAGGAAGGCGCGTTTCAGTCGCTCCCTCCGTTCCCGTCTTTATAGTGTGATTGTATTTTCCCATCTCCGCTGAATACCTTCTTTTCCGGTTTAGGTAGTAATTGCGCGTTTTGTGACAATTAAACATTCTTGCATAAGAGATGTTACTCGTCGAATTTTCTTCTCTCTTAACGAGGAACTGACAGTTATTATTTAGTTTGCTAGATAATCGCGATCGGATGAAATGCTCTTGTTGCTTCAAAAGTGCGCTTAATGATCAACTCGCATAAGACGGGATTATTTTACTAAGCTGTTGAATAAGTTGCGCGTATTGCAACGGAGAGCGCTTGAAAGTGTGGGAAGAAACAAGGTAGTGCATTTATAATCGGAGTAGCGAAGTATACATTATCGCAAAACTGAACATCTAGTGGGCGCGATATGAGAAAGAGGCGTGCCAGTAGCAGTATTACTACTAATAATAATTACGAAATAAATCACGATGTGATGAAAATAATCGCATCGACTGTCTTCACTAACGCGCTCGTATATTTCAGCCGTTCCGACGGCAATCGAGTCTTCCCGGAGCAGCAGCAGCAGCAGCAGCACCATCAGCAACTCTCGGAGCAGCAGTTGCAGCTGCAGAGGGCGGCCGACGAGGCGGCGCTAGAGCAGGCCCACTTCGTCATGGCGGCGTCGGCGGGGTTGGCGCAGGTGGAGCACCCGCAGCGGACGGTTGGACGCACGCCGGCTACCACGGCCGCGTCCAACTTGTTCGGTAGCCTCATGCCCCGCATGCAACATCTCCTCGGCGGTGCTCACGCTCAGCAGAGTAAGTTCTTTCCTTCTCTTACCTCCCAGCCGCTGCTCTACTACAAGCGAGTCATACGAGAACACTGCATTTTGCATCTGTCGCATATCGCCGTGCAAAATTCAGTTTCTTGCCCTAGTCGGGCGTCCGCGTGTGTGGAAGGTTTCTAAATATATGTGGCATTGGTGTAAGGCGCTTGTCTACTCTATTATACGCCTTTCCCTGTCCCCGTTTCGATTCGATCTAATTTTGCTCATTACTTTTATTTTCCCCGCCCACTCTTTGTCGATTCGACCTCTTATTGCCTATTACTTTTTATATAAAAGTGCCGCGCTCTTACCAACGCTGCTCCAAGCGCTTTTACTTGCGCCCAATTATGACGTGCGTTCTCATCCGCACTGCCTCGTTAGCTAGGCTGCTACGTCGAATAATAGCGCTCTAATTAAATTCATTTTTTTATTGGATGGGTGCCAAGCTGAGCGGTGCGAACTGGATTTGACACAAGAGCGAGATTATTAGGGATATACTAGATGTGATGAGTTATAGCAAGAGTCTTTGCATAACTCCACTTATATCTTTGTAAAGTTAAATATTAAAGACGTGTTGCACAGCGAGACGACGCGATGATATTCTGATATGTTGCTATCAGTTTCCCGTTTTGCCTGTAGTAGCGTGTCCTCCACCGCGCAACATTGACGCGGCATTTGTTTTGTATCTTGGGTAGACACACGGCGAGATGATGACAGGTTTTATTCGATATTCCAATATTTGCTGCACTTCTACCAACCAGCCGCAATGGGAGCCGCTTGGATTTATTATCCGTCGACTGCGCGGGTCGTTTATGACGTATACGATTGAATTTAGTGTTCAACTCTGTACTCGACAAAATACATAAGCCGTAATTAATGTCTCGCGTCAATAGTGAACGGCAGATAGCTGTCGAAGTTGTTTGTCGTTCACTTTGAGTTTTACCAGTCGATGGCGGGGACGGACTAGGCGGCTTTTTTATTGACTCTGCTGTGAGCGGCTGACCTGACTGTTTGCCAAAAATTCCCGACTATCCTCGAATTTTCATCTGACCAAAGAACTTGTACGCCAGTGGAGGATGTAATACGAAAATGAATACGGCGATTATATTGTTGTCTCCAATTATTTCGATGATGGCAGAACGCGCTATCTTGCCGAGTTGCTATCGCAGAAAAGACCTGTGCGAATAATATGTTTCACTTAGAATATTGAGTAAGTTGTTCCATTAGCGCGCTTTTGGAGTAGTTTGCGCAGTGTTATTAACTTATCCTCCATCCTGTTAAACTCTTGTCTATCTAGTAAGGACACTTTCCACTTAAAAGAAAGCATTTCACAAATCAAATTAGTGTGAGAAAAGTGTCCTTGTAATTATAAAAATAGTATATATAGAATAGTAAACTGAAATCGACCCTAAGCCTAAGTGGTCTACTTGCAGATGTCCGCGTGGCTGCGATAATGGACGGACTGCGCAGCAGCAACGAAATCCGCCAGTCCGAAGCAGCGACTGAGCTGGCGGAGATGCTGCTGCTGGGGAACGAGGAGAGTCTGCCAAACCTCCCCGTCAAGGAACTCGTCCAGGCCCTGATGGTTCTCTTACAGAAGGAACACAATTTCGAGCTTGTAAGTCTATTTTTTGGCACTCCGCCAACTGTTTACGGAACGCGACATTTTTATTTTTCGTTATTTATGATGCGATTATTATTGTTTCTTATCTATTTTATTTGACATGCTTATCTCATCATTAATTAGGCTTTAGGGAATGCCACAGCTCTAAATTTTTGAGTCATATGGGAACAGTGAAATATTACTGCGTCCTTAATCTCGAATTTCTCTCTAAAATGGTGTTTATTTAAATGTCGATATTTAATTTCTGAGAAAAGAAGCCGTCACATGGTTAAGAGAGATGTAATTGCAGCTAGATGGAAAGTGTAATTCATGTCACATACCATATTATGTCATGTCCTTGTTATAACACCATTTTCTTGTTTAGATGTTGACAGCCGCGCGTTGTCTGACAAACTTGCTCGAGGCTCTCCCACGCGCACTTCCGATTGTTTTGGATACTGTTCCACTCTTGCTGGAAAAGGTTCGTCTCTTGCCGCCAATATTTGAATCGTTCATGACAGTAAAATGCCTGTTTCAGCTCAAAAGAATTGAATGCATTGATGTCGCTGAACAGGCGCTTACTGCTTTGGAGGTGCTCTCTCGCCGGAATGGCAAGACCATCATGTCCGCCGTGAGTTTACGCTCGTTTTGTGTGTATCGGATATATTAACGTTTCACGAGCGAATAACACCGAGTGCCAAATTAACGTCCATTTATCTTCTTAGTATAGAGAGTATCGACAAACGCCGCTCGTGTCCTTAAACGCTAAAAATCAAAATTGATTGTTGATATATAGCAGCCGATCGCTGACTTTTTTGTCTGATTTTCCAATTGTTCAATACATCTACCATCATTTGCCAACACGGTCATAAACAGAAAAACCCAAAAGCGGGTTATAAATCTAGGGAATGCAGCTTTAATTGTTTTATCCTTTCTGAGCATAGATTTGGTATATTTCGACCAATTAATGTTGAGTTGGATTGATGGATTTGGTCGTGTTTCAGGGAGGTATCGCGGCGACTATATCGCACGTGGACTTCTTCTCGGTGCCGAGCCAGCGGCTGGCATTCCAGATTGCCGCGAACTGCGCGATGTTTGTTACGGCCAACGATTTCGCTCAAGTGCGGGACTCGCTGCCCGAACTCACTCAGCGATTGCTCGTTGAGGTCTGTTTATCGATTATTTATCATTGTTTATTATAGTTGGAATCTTTTTGGCAATTTTCCCATATGTTTTCAGTATCATTTCAAGGAGTAAATTTACAGTTATGATCGAACCGTGTTGTATAAAACAACCTATAAACTCTGATACTATATTCTGGCAGTCAACGATTCCTTCTTTGCAGGATAAACGATGTTTGGAGTCGGTATGCGCCGTGTTCGCGCGCCTCGTCGATAACCTTCGCGGCCATCCCGATAAGTTGCGAGAAATAGTCGGCCCCAATCACGGCTTGCTCACCAATGTTCAGCAATTGGTACGTTGTATTTGCGAGCAAAGTAGTATTTAAATAACGTCTGAAATGGACGCATTGTGATTAGCTCTGTGTAATTAACTTTCCAGTTTACAATGGGGAGTTTCCAATTCAAAGAGCACGTTCTTTTATTGATTTTAAGTGAAAACTGTTATGTTTGATTTGAAAGATATCCACATTGAAGTGGAAAAAGGGTTTATATCTACTAGTCACTGGACAGTTTTGTAATTCGCTGATCATTTATCATTTCCCGTAATATCGAAATTTTGAGGTCACACTTGCGTAGCGGCCCAAGCGGTTGCTTTATTACCAGTTGATTACGTTTACATCGTCCGTATGAGCGTTAGTGAAAAAGCTTGAAATTATAAATGATTTATTTTCAGCTGTTAATTCAACCGCCGGCGGTGGGTTCGACAACGTTCCAGTCGTTAATAAGAATGCTGCGATATATGTGCGCAAAGTGCAGCGATCTGGCAGTCGCGCTCGTCGAAATGGGTTCGTCACTTTGCATTTGCCATATTCTTTGTCATTACCAGTGTTACAACTCAGTTTTTACCTTAGTTACTTGATAAAATCTGAAGAAGTTATTCGGTTAGTTACTTAGTTAAACAGCGAAAAATAACTTGGTTAGTCACTTAGTACCGATTTTCTAAAATAATGTAGTTATTTAGTATTATAACTGCGCTACTACCTAAGTTAAAAAACTTCGTTAATCAAGTTGCAACACTAGTCATGAATCCTTGCCTTCGTCTTCTTCCTCGTTCTGCGTAACATTATTAACGTTTCATCCTTTGCAGGTTTCGCGCGCACACTGCGTTTCCTTATTATTGGCACTGAGAAGGCGGATGCCGTCGACTTTGAATTACTAAACCGCCCTCCTCAGCAGCTCCAAGAACTCGTCTTTCTCGCCGGGTATCGACTTTGTTGCGCTTCGGGGCCAACGCCATAAAATCATATTAATTTAAATGTAATAATGAAATAGATTGTAGTTAGAACGAGTTGCTGCGTGGCAAGAGACGAACTTGCACTGCCCTCTTTACTTTTATTTCACACAGTATTCAAATTTATAATTTGGCGATCGATAAAAGTTCGTGGAAATTGCGAAATCATTTCCGTGAATTTAAAAAAGACGCCCTGCTAATGAAGGCGTCAAATTTTAGTGAATTGTTGCCACGCTTGCCGGTAGACGGTCTATTCGAGGTGGACACGGTTATGTCAAAGAGTCAGGCGGCGGCGTTGCTGGATATGCCCACGGCGCAGTGGTTGTGGAAGGACGACAATAACGTCTGGCAACTGTACTCATCGTTCGATTCTCGCTTGCTCGAGGTACAGTAGAAATGGCATATAATGGTTATTCCCTTTATAAATGAATGTTTTTATTGCAGATTGCGTTCCAATCGCACGAGCGAGAGGTCCAGCTGCAGATGGTAGGGCAGGTGTACCGCGTGGACATCGAGCGCTTCGTGCAGATCAACGAGATGACCGGTAACGCGCGCCAGGTCCAGCGGCGCGCCACTAGCGTCAACAGCAAGGGTAACTCAGTTTTCCTCTCGCTTTCTACACCTCTTTCGCTACTTTTGAGCGATGTTCACTTTGAGATCTCGCAATCTGTGCAAATCTCTTTATATTCTGTGTGGATCAGTTTTTTCTCAGTTGCGAGTGTGTCGCAAAGTGCAATGTTTGCGCACTTTGCAAGCATGAAAAGTTGACTGTTGCATCGCATTGTAGACAGAGAATTGCAATAGTATCGTTGCAACATTCTTAATATAATCATGGAATAGTTGTAGCTAACGAAATTGAACGGCGTGTTTATGACGGCTAAACCGGTGATCGTTTGTTTCAGGACAGAAACAGCAGGGAAAGGAGGTTGATAAGCGCGCTGAAATGCTCAAATCGAACCGAAAGCTCAGCGATGACGTCGTACGTCTGCTGTTCCCCATTCTCGTCGAGATCGACGGAAGTTCCGTAAGTTGACTTCTCTGTTGCGATTGATGTTTATTTTTTATCTCTCCTGAAGCAATGAGAACCGGATGAAATAGAATGTAGGGATGTGCGAGGAAATTTTCTTGTAAATTTTTACTCCTCACTGATTGGCGTTGTTTCAGAGCGGACCGGCGATTCGTTACGAAAGTCTTCGCGTCATGCTGCGGATGGTCTATCCGAGCTCACCCAAGCTACTTCAAGAGGTGCTCGATCAGCTGCCTCTAGCCGGGTACGCCCTATTTCTTACTCTACTTTCCCCAATCACTTCTTCTATTCAACGTCGAAATTTGTGTCATTTTTGATGTATAGAGTTTATGATGTAAGAAAATTGTTGCATATTTTTATTGTTAGCTTCTTCAAACCTTGCCTCTTGGTAAACCTATACTGGACAGTATGTACGACTATTTATTAATGGCAACCCGCAAACGATTTTCTCTATTATGCTGTAAGGGATAATCAAAGCCGGATTAAAGTAGATTCTTCTCGCTTTTTTAGCAAGCAGAAATCGAATAGGAATGTTGTAAATCGTCAAACTGTTATATATTATGCTAAATATTACTATTTGAAATAAGATAATATTGTTTGCTTCTTTGCAGTCATATCGCGAGTGCGTTGGCATCCCCGCGAAGTAAGGACCTGTGCATAGTCGCCTCGGCGTTGCAGTTAGTTCATCTGGTCACTGAGAAATTGCCACATATCTACGGGTCACTTTTCCGACGCCAAGGTTGGTGCTGATTTGCTTTAAG
>NIUQ01002131.1:0-24394 GCA_002796945.1 Plectus sambesii
TGTCCGACAATCGTACGCAAAACAATCGACTCCCTCGTCGATTCGAACAACATGATGGAATTTATTAAAGCACTAGGATTACGGTATTATAATTAAGTGACCCTTTCTTCTCGCTGTCAATCGACGTTTGTGTTTAGTATTGAGTATGAATTCTTAACCACCGGCGTGATGTTCACGAAGGGACGACTGAAGGTAATTTTTTGCTCTGCTTTTGATATATTCGTATAGCTGCTGCCGTTTAGATATCGGTGACGAAAGTAAGCCGGTCGGATCAGTTCGGTGTGTATGAAAACCTGAAGCAGTTCTCAAAGTACGTGCTACATTGCGTTTGTGGAAAATGGGCTGGTAGCATAATCGTTTCCCTAAAGTTGTTCATAACTTTGGATATCCTAACGCTGTGACACGCTTATGAGTTTCTCAGCTAAAGAAAGTACACGCACCATAATTGAAAATTTGCGTTTTCACCGTCAGACTTCGACTTATGAGTTACCTTTGGACACGTGTCATCGATTATAATACGCGTCACAACGATCAGTGGCATACCTTTTGCGCCTAAGAATTTCATAACCTTAGGAAACGATAACGTTACCGGCCCTATGTTTTCAGCGCTATTGATTGGTGATTTTTAGCTCTCACTTGGTGGAAATTAGCATTTCGCTGCCGGAAGGGGATGATTATACGTCTGCAGCAAAGGCCGTCCGAGATTTCGCCGATCAGCTTAAGCCGTACGTTGTTCGCGAATTTTGAGCAGTTTTAGTTCTGACATCGACATTTTTCATTTCTGACCGGACGTCAATTTCGTAAAACTAATGTTAATGTAAAATGTAGTGACATTTCTGCATTTACATCATAAATCCTGCATTATTTTCATAGTATTTGTTAACAAATGAGTGATGGCAATGTAGAAATTTAATTAGATTTCTATTTTTTACGCAAATGTTAGTTTCATGGAAGTAGCCCCAAGTCAGGGATTAGATGATAGTATTCTGACCGTCGATACAGAGAATACTTAGACCATCAGGTCAGAATAATATTCAAAAAGTCAGAATCAGAGTAGGAAATTTATCCTATTGTCACAACTACCGGGTTTTTCCGATTAGAAGCCCCCCCCCCCCAAATAGAAGCCCCACTGTGCTTCTATTCGGTTTGACTTTCCAAATAGAAGCCCCGGGGCTTATATTTGGAGCCGAAAAAAGATCACCATGAATGCATAAAATGAAATTATTTAAATTGCATTTTACATGTAAATACCGTATTCTCTAACAGGATTTGCAAAAATCATATAGATCTTTCATTATTTGCATGTAAGATTAATTAAGATGATGAAAAAACGACGCAAAATGCAAGTATGGTTTGTACTGCAAAAAGCGTTACGTAATTGAATTTTCCAAATAGAAGCCCCGGGGCTTCTATTTGGGGACAAAGTAGAGACGCTAAAAGTGCCAATTCTTATTACAAGCCCCGAGGCTTATATTCGGATAAACCCGGTAACATTGGCGCCAATAGCCTATGACGTCATTATGCTTTCTTTGCAGGATCTGCGACATGCAGAAGTTGGAGTACTGGAGATGACCATGTTTGCACTGGCTGTTTCGCTTGTTGTTTTGTCACAATAATCATGGTCCTGTTTGTCGCACATTGACGTTATCTTGTAAATGTTCTTCAACGATGAGACAGTCAAATATCAGCACATCGACTGCCCCTATACTTTTCCGCACGAAGTCAAATAACAATTTGATGCTCGTTATTTGTATGCACGTTTTAACGCTTAAGCGCGAAAACCAAGCACGAAACAGTCAGTTTGCCATCTTTTAGTAGAGTTTTGTAGCGAATGCCAATAATTATGCATCTGTCTAGAAAATTCACTAAACCAAATTTTTTTCACACTTTCTTGGTATTTAATACAAAGCTACCACAAAACTGCAATTGGCCGCTTGTTTTCGTCACTTAACACGTTTCAATTTTTGGTTTTTTTTTGGCGTAAGAACGGCTACAAATAAGGAACGTGAAATTCTTTATTTGGCTCTGTACGCAAAAATGAATAAGTGCGGAATGGTAGGCGGGCACTTGACTAACGCTACAATAATACGATCAAACTGAGCGACAATAATGAAGCGCAAAGGGATTAGTTTATCGTCGCCGTGCTACACGCTTCATTTTCCGGCGCCATATTGACTGTCGACGAGTTGTCGAGCGAGCATCCCCAATCCCAAAGCTCTCGCTGAATAGTCTCTGTGCAAGCCCAGATCAAGCGATCGTCTAAATAACGTACTTCTTATCGACAGTCGCTCACGCAGTTGAAAAAGCAGAAGGGGTGCGAAGACTGAGACACCTACTTGTCCTCCATCATCGCTTGCTGTTGTTGTTGGAGAAAGTGGATTATGTTGCGCATAAGGTCGTCTTTGGACACCTTGCTGCTGGTTGGAATCGCCTCCACGCCGACAAAGAGTAGAAGGCAGAAGCAGCAGAAGACGACGAGCGGGCGCATGGTCGTAGGATTGTTGCAAGCGTGAGGCTGTAGGAAAGGGCAGAATGACTGGTGGATGGAGTGCGGCCGGCCGGAGGGTTTTGCGGAGGCTGTTGCTGCGCTGGGATGCAACTTGGCGTGGGCGTTTGGCGCTTTTTGTGGTAGCTGACTGCTGAGCGATTGGCGCTACCAGACGGGGCCGGATAAATCGCGCCGTTAGAAGCCGATTTCGGGCTCAATTATGCCCATCGCCAGCTTCTCCCGGCGCGCGTGTCGATCACCCGTTAGTCATGCCGGCCAAATTCACCAAATTATCCCTCCTCTACCCCAGTCGACACCCGCGTCTTTTCTCGGCTCAATTTGCCCGCCAGCAATCAGTCCTTCAAGCCGACGACGTCCATGGAGTTGCAAGCATCCACTCGTGAACAGATCGCAGACACCGACACTTCCTGACACAGATTAATCAACAATCAATTTAACTTTGCTTATGAGTTGGATAGGGTTTCTGGGCGTCTCAGAAAAAAACACTTCCTTGATTGTGCTTTGCCGCGTGCCAGTGCTAGAGATCGGCGCCGTATTCAAACAGCACTGCAGCAATCATCGTCAGACTACACAAATATGCTCATAGGGATATGATTAATCTCTAACTGTTGAGCATATCTATTGACAACCTCGCGCGTATGGTCACCCTTTTTCAAGATTGACGCATTCACACCGTCTCTTAGGGTCGAGTTAATGTCGCGTGACGTTAATGCTTGTATATTCTTCAGAGAAAAAATCAAAAAATATTTACAATCTTGCTGAGATAAAAGCGTAGGCAGCAGCATTCGCGCTCCGCGATGGAAGTCAAGTAGCGTTTGATGTTACCTACTTGAAGATGCAATAAAGAAGCAAGTATCACGCGCTGTTTGCGTTAATAAAGAAGGTTGATGTATTAAAATATCTGAAACAGGGACGCGGTCAAGCGATGAGAATTGGCTGCAATCGCCCCGCCCAACATAACCGAACGCCTAAGGTAAAGCCGTTCTCACTCTAAGCGGCGGTGATTGCCTCGTCCAGTCGTCGCCGACAAAACTCAACGGCGACCATGGAACTCCACCGCCATCTACTCCTACATGTCGCACTTTTGCTTGTCGTTCAACATTCGTCTTTAGGTGAGTCAACGTTGCTCATTAGCCATCGTTTGCTCTTCTCAAATGCTCTGCGTTCTATACAATTCCGCTTTAATAATGATGCGTTACAAATCAAAGAGGGCATTTTTCAAGTCAAATCAATTTGGAAAATGACCGCTCTGCATTGAAACGTGTCCTTGGTGCAGTTACAGTAGTGCATAAATATGAATGCCTGCAATGTTTTGCAGCCGTGACTGATGGACCTGAAAAGAAGGCCAGCTATAGCGATGTGATCTTGCATCGTAACGTTCCCTTCGACAAACACATCGTGTCGGGCAGACCTCAAGAAAAAAAGGCGTGCGATGATAAGACGCAAAAAGGATGCGAAGTTGAACGATTTGAAATGCCGAAAGAATCCACTAGCTATCTTCGTCACTCCCTCGCCTCCTCCAGTCGTTTCTGGGGAAAGCGAACCAAGGCGTCCGAAGAACTCCAACACAAGCTTATTACATCCAGTCGCTTTTGGGGCAAGCGAAGCGAACCAACCCCCAGCACGAACTCGATCCAAGGCATTGAAGACTTCAAGCGCAAACTCCAGTCGTCGAGTCCTTTCTGGGGAAAACGAAGCGACAACGAGACGCCAAAAGCCAAGGAGATGAACATTCTCAAGCAGAAACTCAGATCATCGAGCCACTTTTGGGGAAAACGAAGCGGAGCCGAGCAAGTTTCCGCGAAGGACGACGTGATAAAGCCAAAGAGCGATATACAGGATCAGCTGAAAGCGTACGTCCGTCTCTATGGCAAACGAAGCGGCGAAGAAGCTGACGAATCGAGCGATTCGGACACTATCGGTTTGGAACAAAAGCTCAAGGCGTCGAGCAGATTCTGGGGAAAGCGCTCCGCCGAGTTGCCGGACAACCAAGATGAAGCCGCCTTTGAATCACCTGCTTCGGTGAGCGAAGAAGAAGCAATGAGGGAAGCTGTGTTGGCAGCGGGAAATTTCTGGGAGTCGGTCCGAGCTGCAAGCGGCGAAGCAGCTAGGTGGGCCGATCCTTTGTTCTCGCTTGGAGCAATTGTCTCATTGATACCGTTTTATGACTTTAGACAACAGTTGATGTCGACCAGAATGTTTTGGGGAAAGCGCGGTGACGCCGCCGTGTCCAAAAGCATGAAGCAAAAGCTCAAGTCATCGAGTCGATTTTGGGGCAAGCGGAGCGGTGAGGATGACGACCAGTCGGAACTGAGTGCTGATGATGAAAATGCACTGCAAAAGCGCGGCGCTGTTCAAGATGAGCAACTTGTGACAGACGAGACGAACGCGATCAAAGAGAAGCTGAAGTCGTCGAGCCGTTTTTGGGGCAAACGAAGTTTGGGCTTGCCAGTCTATTTGAAGCGGAAACTACTTAATCCTGCATACAGTATGCTATTGTTTGATCAACTGTCGCGCATGCTGTGATGTGAAATATTGCAGATTTTGGTCGCGATTCTTTCTATACGGGTTTCAGTCCTAAAGAATGTTAGTGCCGCGAAGGCGGGGGAAAATTATTACCTAATTTGTAAATTTGATTTTAGCCTCAGTTGTAATCAAACAGCCTCCGCAAAATGCAAATGAAGCAGGTGACGAGCGAGGTAAAATTTGTTTAGCATAAAATTGCAATCTGCGAGGCTAAATTAAAGAGATATCTTTAGATGAGAGCGTCGGACCAAGCTACGTACTTGACAATATAAAAGAGGAGTCGGAAGGTTAGTGCAATGACGCAGGTGGTCCCGGGAGTAACGGGCTGGAATGACGGAAAGTAATTCTAGCGAATCGCGCGAAGCAGCAACATCTTCAGGCGGCTCCACTCGATGGCAACCAGCTTCGCGAACAATCAGGTATGCGTCATTCGCTATGCACGTGCGTTTCGCGTTCCATCAGGGTGTAGCATATGCGCTCTCCCGTGCGTCACTCTGACGGCGCTTTTTTCAGTCGACCAACAGATCGCCCGAAAGGCTAACGAACAGATACTTCGATTGCTCGATCCCTACTATACAGCCGAGAAGTAACACTCGAGAGTTTCATCGCGTCACCTCCAACGCTCACCATTCCTGCTCGACCAATCTTGCGCTGTTTCCACGAGAGAAACAATCGGTTTTCATTGATCCGTTGATATTGCACCGGATATACAGCGATCAGTTTACAAAAAGCCCAGTCGATATTACACTGTGACTTGCTGAGCTCTGCACTGGCCGCGTGCCTGGAGTAAATCCCGTTGAAGTATTGCATTGTCCGACGTTTCCCATATGGCACAGTCAAATTGCTCGGAGACCTCGGCGGCAGATTCTGCAGAACGCCTGCTAGACGACAGTCAAGAGACGTATGGCGGCAGTTCAAGCGCGTTCGGTCGTCGATTTTCTCTCTTTCGAGACGCAGCTTTGTGGCGCAGGCGCCGGGCGGAACAGCGGGCAGCCGACTCGGCGCTCAATCGCGGTGCGCGCCGCCGCTAACAAGCCCCTCCCTATCCCATTAGGCTAGGCAGTAGCACCAAGCCGCCGACTCGCCGCGTTGCTGCAGTGAGGCCGGTGCCTATGGAATGTCGCTTTACCGCCAGCCAAATTTTACGATTGAAACGACCGGCGCTACTCGACTGTGTCGCTCGATAATGCGGTCGGTTTAAAGGGTAAATAAGAGCGTGGCCGGCTGCTCGAGTCAAGCTTGCGCGAGTCTTCGTCTTCTCATTCTTCAGCGAGTTGCGAGCAGGTAGGCGGTGCAGGCGGTGCAGGCTGGCCGGTCGCGGCGGTCGCGCTAGTGGTCGTCGAGAGTTATATGTAGGAACACGAACGAACTACCGACAGCGCCATCGCCACATGTAGCGCCCGCGACCGGTCGGTACGCTCTTGTCTGACGCACGTCATCAGTCGACAGCGTAGCCGTGTCGTAGCGTCGCCGTCGACGATCGATTCCGCGGGCTGTGTAACCCCAAATCGGTCGGCCGTTTCAGCGCGGAACACCGGCGCTCTCTTTTCGATTCATAGCCGACGACGGTCGAGAGAGAAGCGATGGCCGAATCGCAGCGGTATAAGGTGCCGCAGGGCTTTCGGCCGCTGTTGGAGGCCCTGGCGCGCGAAGTGCTTCGTGCGCAGCCCGACGACATCTACGCTTTTTCTGCGCTTTTCTTCCAAGTGCTGCAACGGCATCGCTCTGGTAGGCTACTTTANTGGCGCGCGAAGTGCTTCGTGCGCAGCCCGACGACATCTACGCTTTTTCTGCGCTTTTCTTCCAAGTGCTGCAACGGCATCGCTCTGGTAGGCTACTTTAAGGCTCGTAGTCTTTTCTTGCTACGTCAACCGTCGCTATATTCAGACAATCCAGGCGCTAACGTGCTCGAAGATCCAGCCGCCTACGAGGTGTTCAAGGCCGACCTTCAGGTTAGCGAGATGTCCGTGTGATCAATCATGCAGATTAACGCGGCCAATGTTTTTGCAGTCGGCCTTCAGCCAACGCGATTACGCCGCGCGAGGGGGCAATACCAATAATTACCAAAAAGCGTCGCTTGGTGGCGATCAAACGCCGAGCAGCAGAAGATCGTCGACCGATCGACCGCGATCGCCGCTCGACGATGCTGCGACGAAAATTCAAGCGGCATTCCGCGGTCACATGGTAAAGGGATGTTTGTTGCACTTTTGCTGTTCTGCTAGTGTCCGTGAGTGTCTGAGTGCGCGCCTGTTGTGTGCGCGTGTGTTGTGTGTTTGGGGGTGTATGGGAGCATTATGGAGGAGGGGAAATGTTCTGCGGACACAAATTGACCGAATTGCAGGTGCGCGCCCATCCGGAACACTTTGGCCTTCAGACGCACGTCGGACAGACCGGCCAGCCTACTACCCCCGACTCGCCGCTTCGTCGGCGATCGAATGAGTTTCTGAACGTCGCCGACACGCGCAAAGACCTCAAGTGCGTCCCTTTTCCATTTCGCTCCTCGCCGCTCCTCGCCACCCCTCGCCACCCACCGCTCCTAAAACGCCTCGGCTATTTTAGACGCCATTCAGTCGGATATGTGGGCGAATTCAACACTCCAGAGGATCGAGCCGCTACGAAGATCCAAGCGGAAATTCGTGGCTTTCTTACGAGGCGTAAAGTTTCCGCGATGAAAGCGCAGAACGACTTAGCTGCCACGAAAATTCAATCCCATATCAGGTGCGTATGCGCGCAAGATTAGCCATTAGACGATGGCACTTGCTTCAGTTGGCACGAATCGATTGATGGCCCTGTTTGCTCGTGTTTCAGAGGGTTTCTGACGCGCAAACACCTGGACGAGCAGGGTCTGCTGTTGCCGAGTCGCTCGAGGTCGAGTCTGGGATCGCAAGACAGTAGGTCAGAGGAGCAGCTGTCGACGCGTGACGCCGAATCGGCCGCCACCAAGATACAAGCTCAATTCAAAGGGTAATTTCCTGTTACACTCTTTTTTTATTTTCAATGGCGTCTTATAATTTTCTACTCTTCAGCGAAGAATAGACTGCCGAAGTTTTTCGAATCTGTAAGTAAAAGCTCGCTTTGTGACGAGTAATTGAATTCGCCGACTAACCTGATTGAATGTCCCATGCGCTCGGTTAACAGATCTACTATGCATCCACGGCGTTCTAATAGTGCTAGGTGCCGGCTATGAATCGGCTAGAAATAGAGACAAACCTGATTAATCCTTCTAACCCACGGTCTTCTATTTACTAACTCTACTCAATTCAGCGCTCTGTCACGCAATCTGTCGACAGTTATTGAATGTGACGACGGTATTTTAGGTATTTGGCCCGTAAAGAATTGGAGCGCGAAAAAGTGGCGGCAACAAAAATTCAAGCCGTTTACCGTGGTCACCATGTTCGCAAAGATATCGGCCATTGACTACGTCACTGAATTGTGTGTACGCGTGTAAATGCTCGCAAGTGTATGTGTGTGTGTGTGTGGGTGTCAGGCCGTTGTCGAATTGTTGCTGCTCACCGATTGAGTATTGCGCGATGAACTTAATCGCATCGGGTAAGAATCATAGGAGCATTGACCTTCTGCCTGACTTCTTCGATTCGCTGCTGATATTATGCTGACGCATCTTCTTAAATTCCGCGTAGGACGACAGTAATGGCAGCAACTCAAATGATTGCAACGTTTTCGTATGCATGTCGCTGTTGTTATAGGCGTCGATGGGGCCAGGATATGTGTTGCTCGTTTATTTAGTCGGCTAATGCGCCGACGACTAGCCAGCCGCCCTGGTATCACAATCGCCGTGTACCAGTTTTTTAACGACAGCAGTTCGATGCTGTGCGCGTTCGAAGCCATTATGCAAACCTGCGCTTTTTAATTTTGTCTGCGTCATCCCGTCAACTGTCCGTCGTCTCTCGGCGTCGCTCAAGCCGTACAGTCACCTTTTTGCGTCGTTGTTCCGTTAGCTAATCGCCAGTGTCACATATATAATTCACTGACTGTGATCGATCCGCTTCGCTCGTCTATGTTTATCATCGTTTCCTGCGACCGGAGATTTGCGTCGCATAAACGATGTCTCACAATGTCAACACCGCGCGTTGAGGCAACAGGCCGACGACCAGGGCGGCGACCGAGTGTGGGGGATGTGCGTCAACGGGGCCAGCTGAGCTCGATAATGGGGAATCAGTCCGGTGCCTAGCTATTGCCGCCCACTGAGCCTGGTATCGAGTGGTATCGCACGCCGGCCGCTAATTGCCAACTCGAATCGATCATCCACCTCGACCAACCGGCCATCGCACCACTATCTCTCCTCCGATGTTTCCATACGTCGCTTGCGCCGATAATGACCCATTTATACTCACTTTCCCGCTCCCTAAAGGCCGACAAAATGCGCTCCATCAAGAGGCCTGTCTCGCACATCTATATCGCGCTTTCTTTTTCGTTAAAAATTCAATCTTGCGCTCGAGCGATCAAACATCAGCGCTCCACAAGGCAAAGGTTGGAAAAATGTGAAACTGCGAGCAAATAACGCAAGTTTATTTGCTCGTGACCGCAGATTTTTTCTTTTCAACATCCAATCTTCTTCTTAGATCTTCCAGCTCGCGTTTCGTCTCCTCTAGAGCGAGTTTTAGGGCATTGTTGTCTTCTGAAAGAGCAAGCGAGTAGTCGGGGGCGGCGTTCATCAGAGGAAGGCGCTACCTAATAGCCTCGCCAGTTGCTTGATTTCATTGTCGTTAATCGTCGTCGCCGTCTGCGTTCCTTCGTCGACAGACCGCAAGAACGCCGTCCATTTATCCGGTACTACGATTTCGTCATCCAGATTTGGGGTATCGTTCAGTGCTACGGTGGGTACGATGTCGGGAAAATTATCGCTCGGCTCACTGTGTGCGAGGAAAGAGAACCGAGCCGTGTCTTCTGATCTGAATTAAGCGAGTAGAACAATCATACGTTACTGTCCTCCATACCTCTACGCTATTCACAGGCCTGACAAAGATGCGGAGGATGGGATAGGGTTTTTCTCGAAAATAATCCTCCTCCCTCTCAGCACACTGGTGTGTTGCTGACATAGGTTTTTTTGGTGAAAAGGGAGTGGAAAAGCAAACATTTATTTGACACAGACGCAGCTCTTTAAAGTGGCAGTCACAATGCAGCAACAAGTTTGCTGCTGCATTTGCTGCACTACCGAGTGCGTCACAATGCGGAAGCTTTTTGTACGTCATTGGTGAATAAAATTAGCGCTAAATTTAATCTACTGCGCGCGTGTCACTCATAATTTATTAATTTGTGACGTTTTTAGCGATCATTTTATTATTCTGTTGGAAACAAAAGTCAGTTACATCATCTATCAGTATCTAAGATTAGATAAAGCTGCAAAATTTCACGCAAAACTACGTAAGAAAGAAAAATGTAGTTGGCCGCAAGCGGCAAAAGTCAAAATTCAAACATTTCGATTATCGCTGCCGGGCTACAAACGCAGCTCGGCAACAAAAGAAATGTCACATTGTGCCATAGCTTAAGTGGGGCCTATTTTCGAGAAAACCGGTTACTGTAATCAAAAAATTAACCTTGATCGTCCACCACTGTGCGTGACCAATACGACGGCGCCTATACACGCTCGCCATGCCTTCGTTGTGCAGAATAACAAGCAGTCATTCTCGTATTCCAACGACGACAGGCAATCGGAGCCGCACACGGATAGACTGATAATATCGGCGGCGCAGCTGCCGAAATTTCTGCCAGTGATCATTATTCTCGTTCCTCCGAACACTGGCCCTTCTTCGGGCTGAATGTCATTGATCAGTGGAAACTTCTGAAAAGACACCCTCTTCAAATGCTTGCTTTGCTGAGATTTTTTGCATACGGAAGATGCATATTCGAACATGCTCTTCTTGTTGAATTCTTGTCGCGACTCCAAAATTAATTCCTTCTCAGCGAGTTCGGTTGACCTCTCTAATGGACTGACTGGATCGCTAGCGAGGATAACTGGCGGAGGAGGATAGACATTGTCTGTCTGCGTTTGAGCATCGGCGGTGGTTTCTGCAGTGAGTGAATCGATGAAGGAATGCGAAAGGCGCTATATGCTTGCCGGCGGTTGATGATTGAATCCTGACGACGGCAGTATGAGTCATTAGTGGAAATATCGGCATCGAAGCATGCGATTCCATTAGCTTTCTTATCAAGAATGGAGAAGGCTCTGCGGACGCGGCCACCTCAGATGAATCCTAAACATTTCTGGCTTCTCTTTTGTATAGTGTGTCTCACAGCCGCTGATCATATCCCCACCAGTTCAATCGGTGAACAAAAAGCCGGTAATTACATCCTCGTTGCGCCCTTCCTGCGCGCTGCAAGTCTGAGTGCGGCGTGCGGAATGGTTTAACTCGAAACTTAGAGTAGATTTGATGCTCTATGCATAACAAACATTTGAGACACATCAGCAAATTTCCCGATAAAATATCCTAATATTCAAAAAACTAGGCGCAAGTTTTTGCTCTCTCAATTCATGCGATGTCAACTATGATACCTTTGGTTGCTGTTTACAGCACGAGATAGTGGACAGCATTTTTGGTTAAGGTTTTCAACGCGAATGACGAATTATTCGCTTTTGCTAATCGCTAAATGATACTTGAAAAAGAATCGTAAACGAACACCATAATTGTAAGAGATTTTGTTAGACATCAATTTCAACTGAAATATTTCTAAGATGAGTAGAGTATTTTTTAACTTGGTCTCTGATTGTTACACGATTCGTAGTTAGAATGTTTTTCTTACCTTTGATCGCTGACACGACATCATAAGAGCTGATTTGACGGTTTGTCTTATTTCCGTATGCACAATGGAATCGAGGATCGTCGGAACTGTTCTATTCAACCAACCAATTACCGGACGGCTGTCTTTTGGTTTTCGTTTCACAACATAACATTCGTATAGCAAGTATGCGCGGCTTCTAAAACGACGATATTGTAGGTAATTCGATTGACGACTTCAGCCCGAAACCATTCGCTCAGTTGATGCAACAGTCATCATAGCAGATAGAATTTATACATTTGAAAACTGATCGTTTTCTCAGCTGTGCTATGTTGAACTTCAGTATTAACTACAGAAACGTAGTTTTTGACGTTCTGTTTTACAAATTTTTAATGCATTTCTGTTTACGAAGCTTATACTTGAGTTTACTGCATTTCTTTTACGTAGTCACTTAGCATTAAACTTTATTCTCGTAAAGTTTATTTAAATTAAAAGCCGTATTTTAAAGCAACCCTGAAGATCCTTCAGATACGCAAAATGGAATTAGGCTGAAAATTGCTTCGAAGAAAATTTATGCAAACTAATAAGTAAATGAAGAATTTGCATACTTTTGTTCATATGGATGCTTCAATTTAATGACGCTTTCTCTCGACTGCTCCTTATCTGGCAACTTGTCAAGAGGTAAGATTGCAATACCGACGAGTTCGTCCGGCTGATCTCCTGGTCGCTCCTCAAACACTTGAAATCGAAACGGCACTAGCGGGCTGACTATTTGACTGAAACAAAATTTGAATAATACAAATACGAAAGAGTCATCTTACAAAGTCGCCGATTCATTCCAGTCGGGGGAGCGATGGGAATGTGCCGCCGTTTTATACGTCCTTCCGCCAACGCCGAACACAATGTACAACGGAGCTGCGATTGCTAAATGTTTAGGCGGTTGAATGCTCGACGGAAAGAGAGCTGGGACATATTTCATAAGTTTGCTGCAATTGCAGATTGAAGGATTGCAAGCGTAGTGATTAGTCATTTTCTGGTTTCTTTCACTTATTTCCAGTTTTCTGACCAATTACCGCGTTTGAAATATCCGCAGTTCTACATTTCTGGAGTTGCAGAAACAGACTCCTGGACTGAGCGAGGAAGTCATGCAAATTGCGTTGGCGGTAGACGAGTATCCCAGAGTATCTTTTAGTAATAAGGGATTTATTTCTCTAAATAGGCTTAGACTAAAATTTGCCAGCTGAGACGGACATAGCTGTTCGGACTGTGCAAACAACGTCATCTTTATCCAGCTGTTATCTCGCTGTTTCAAGTTGAACGTGTTCCAAACACACGCTATTCCACGCACTCAGATAAGCGGGCGTCATACTACTAAGGCAATAAGATAAAAGTCATATGGTTACAGAAACAATGAGGCAATCAGGAAGATAAGCAAAAATCGAAATCTTGATTTTTCATCTGAAGATTTATAAGATTATAACTCTCTCCTTTTGATATGACTTCCACTTTAGGGCCGACTTGTTAAGTTCGATTCGCTTTATTGGCCAGTACCCATGCCACAACAATACAATATGACTAAGAGCTAGTCATTTACTCTGGGATTCATGGCTTCCGAATGCCGGATTAGAGCGACGGACACTTCATAAATTCCTAACACGTGATGCAATCGTCGGGCGAATTAAATGCAATCCGAGAGCAGATGCCCCACCGAGCCCTACTGAAAATTATACGTACCATTTCTGCGATGGAATTCTCGTCCGCCATAAACTAAAAGAGCGCAGTGAATAGGACGAAGCCAATGAGAAATATGAGCAAAAATACCGATTGCATGAATTTCATCAATTTCCATATTCGAGTCCGTAGCGTCAGCGAAAGAAGCCATTTCGGTATGCCGATGACCAGCAGAAAGCGTACATTCACCCGCAAAGCGTTCAGCAGTCGAGCGGGGCCTTTTTGCTGAAACGTTCGTATTGAAGTGATTGAATGTGGGCGATGATGAGACAGCGCGGCGAATTTCGTCTAATCCCACGCCACTGAGCATTTCGACGTCGTTCGGATTGCTAAATCAACGCCCGAACCTGTTTATTTTGTCAATATCGCCACGACAAACAATTCTAGCATCCGGTCGACAAATAAATCAAATCGCAGGGCTGTGGGTGGTCTATTCGCTACCTACTGCAGCTCTCGGAGAATCTGCGAACTGCTACGCTCTCAAATGCTGAGCGATAATACCTTAAAACGCGGATGTAGACAGAATCGCAAATAAACGGGCACTTTCTTTCGAGAGGGAAGCACGAGAGCAGCAAAAAACTTCCGTGCAATGGTGACTCCTTGGAATTAAAATATCAAGGCAATATATCGAGGTACATAATATGTTTCCACTATCAAAAGTTTCGTTTAAACGCTGTTTCGCTGACTTTTGCGCAATTGCTGAAATCCCATCAATACAATGCAATCGAACTATTTTTTCATTTCCTCATTGTTTGCACCCATATAAATACGATCTGCGTTTTTTTCGTTAGGCATTCTTTTCGCTCTTTATTTTTCACTTCAACACAATTGGTCTTGATATTTTGGACCTAAGCATAGTAAGCCTTGAGAGCAGAGGCCTAGGTGTACATCATCAAATGGTTGGAGGAATTCCCCCAAACATCCTTGCTTGGGTGGAGTGCTAAATTTTTATATTCAGATCTTACTCTAGCCGATGTTTGCTTAAACAAGGTCTCCCTTCTTAAACTTTCTAAATTCAAGATACCATCTGCTCTCCCCCTACCGATACAAAAAATTTCTGCTGCTGTCGACTACAAACTGGGAGCCCCCTTTAGGGAAGAGTACGACTAGACTCGACCTTTAGTGGCAGACAGAATGTATCCATCCACAAATTAATCATCGAGTCCGCTCCGCGATTTATCGAAAAATTTGCATGTTCAGATTGATACAGTAAACAAATTTTTGAACTAACCTTTGAACGCTCTGATTTCCAATTGTGCAAAATTATTCTTCCATCAATAGTATGTATTTTCTTCGTTTCCTATTCAATAAGATGGCATTTTTCCTCCTGACCACTTTTTCCCGATGCCATATTGATCTGTTGTTGTTGCAAAAGTGCATTAAACGGAATATCATGAATGGAATTTGCCGTTGAGTTAAATTTTGTACTGCTGCATTTTCATACAGGTAATCGCGGCAAAATTTGATTTAGAAGACAAAGTAAATCACTTTCATGAGATGATCTGCGTTCAACGATTCGGCTTTGTATCTGTGATTGCGGTATCGGCTAGAGCATTTATGGTGGGCTTGTAGTACATTTATTGTCGTAACAGTTGGGTCCAAGCAGGAAATCTCATTTAAATCAGCGACCGTACCAGCGGGCGGGGCGCGATGCTTAATTATTTTGCAAAGTGGTGTCACACGGTGCACCAGTAGTCACAATCTCGAATTTCCTCAAACTTCAGGTTTTTCAGCAATAAAATGAAAACATAAAAATATAGTTAATATAGCGTTCGATTCCTAACGGAGCGATCTGTTAATGTACGAGATCCGATTTTGAACCTAAGCTTACATCGAAAAGCAAAAAGATAAAATCGAAAGCTCCATAGTAAACAAACTTCGGATTTTACTTGGCAAAAAAGTAACTTAGAAATAATATTGTAGATATCAAAATAAAGAGCTTAAGAAGTTGTATTAAAGTACGAAGCCCGATTTTTAATCTAATTAGAAGCTAAAAAGCAAAAGCTGAAAAACATCGTTAACTGAGTATCTGACAACGTGTACATGCCAGTACAAATCTGGTGCACCGTGTGTCACTTCATGGAGAGTTAATCAGTAGGAGAGAGTTCAGAAATCAATGTGGAAAGTTTCAACTATCTAAATTGTTTTATTCATCACAAAATTCACTAGTACTTATTTCAGCGAAAGGGCCGAGTGTGAATGAATTGCTGAGATGCGCCTTCTCGGCTCAAATTAGATAGGTTTATGTTTGAGCTATTAATAGCATTGAAATATTGTAAAGATAGTCGGCGATGCGTTTCAGAGTTCCGAACGGATATGAAGGGGATATGCCCCGCGTTGCTTGATATGATCGCATCAAATAACCCTTAATTGTGTCTTTAAGCTAGCTTCGCTCGATTATGCAAGCCTAATTAAGCCTAAAAGTCAGTGTTTTATCCTTTTCATACTAGCATCAGTTAATTTCCTGTCCAATTGCTCCTTCACAGTATGTGACAGTCTCGCATCGAACGTGACAATTTGTAACTAGAACGGTTGGTGCGGTGAGGTTTGAACCCTGAACGCCGGTCAGCAACTGTAATCAAGATCATTGTTAGTTTCGTAGTAGTGCCAACCTAAGCGGCGGCGGTCAGAGGAGTTTGGTATCGCTCGGATGGCGGTCATCCTAACCAGTTTGCGATGACTGGCGAGCGTCGGTGATCATCGCGTGGGGTCGCGCGCGTCGGAAAGTTCTTCGTAGAGAGACGTATGAGGACGGACGGCGGGTGTCTGCCTGGTAGACAAGGGCCGCGAAGCGACGACGGCTGGCGATCGATAGGTGCAAAATTCGAATTACGCGCAACTGTGTGTTGTTTGCAGCGTACGCCTCTCGCGGTTTCGCCGTCTGGCCGTCGTCTCGCCGTAGTGCGGGCGCTCTTCTTTGATCAGGTGTTCGTCGGCGACCAGATGATCACGTGACCGGCTGCGCGGTTCGCTGCCGTTTGGTGGTCGCACTCGTTGTCTCGAATCGGTATGTTGTCATGCACCCGATAGTAACGTCAGCAGTTTGCCAAGCGAATTTTTCGGCAATTTTTGCCAAACATTCGACCGGTTTGAACGTTCGGTCGGAGTAGAAGGTTGTGGAATGACGAATAAAACAACTGATGCGACTTTCGCGACAAAATACTCCATGTGTCCTTTGTACTTTCTTTATGCGAGACAAAGGGTAACACCTTCTAGCGCGTCGCTCCTCTTTAAGCGGCAAAGAATCTTTTTCTTTTCGTCGTGCTGCTGTTACGCTTAGCGCGCTAATATTCTTTTTTTTCATTGTTTACTCTAATCGAATGCGCTTACCAACACAACGGTGCGTTTACCCAAGCGATTATAACGCATACAAAGCGTATTTCGATCGCGTTTCATTGAAGAGATTGTGCCTTTAGTCTGTGCGTGAATTATTAAGCGCTCTTTGGCTTTTCTTGGCTTTTTTGTGGGGGAGAGAGCGAGCAGTAATTAGGGGGAACGCGTCGATATATAGCTCATAGGAACGTCAGGGTGAAAAATAGCTCAGTTGTTCCCGACGGCTTAGAAGAATGAGGAATGCGTTGGGAAAGAGCGGACGGCGGCTACGATGCTAATTGTTGCTCGGTTTGTTCAGATCGTCGCGCGTCACACAGACGGCGGTCGGGTGGACGTGCGGCATCTACGCGGGTGATAATGTCGAACGCGGGAGGCGACTTCTCCTGCGCATATCCGGTCATTCAACGCACCGACTTGACCATCGGTCATCAACTCGGCTGCGGGTCATTCGGATCCGTCTACCGCGCCGTATGGAAAAGTCAGAATATGACGGTGGCGGTGAAAAAAGTGTTCATGCTTGAAAAAGAAGTGAGTCGGATAGGGTTTTCATCATAATTTGTCACCTCTGCATTCAGATTTGTCTACATTGCATTTATTTCGTCAACCTGGCGTTCAAGTTGATGCAGAGATGACGAAATTGAATGCAATGTAGACAAAGATGAATGCAAAGATGACGAATTACGATGAAGGACCCTGTTTTTTATACTGATAATAGAGTGAAAACTGGCTGCACTAATGAGCTCGTTGCAGGTGGAGATTATGTCCAAGATTCGTCACAGGAACATTATTCAGTTTTACGGCGTCTGTCCCACCGATCCTGACTTCTTTATCCTCACAGGTGCGATTGTGCGCTGGTTTCGACCCACGTCTTATCAGTTCTATCAGAATTAACCAATCAGATTATGCAAGGATTGGATGCTTAACATTCTTGTCCAATTACGCGGTTTTACTGGGAATAAGGCTCTTTATGAGCGGTATAAAGTCGGCAGGATTTATCCAAAGACCCGATTATTCTGCATGCTTTATGTGCATTTACCATGAGTGTATATATTTATCAGAATATTTATTTTTGATTATTGGATGAAAAATTGCATCTCAGACTTGCCTTGAGGCTTGTTTTGAGAGGTAAGAAGTTTTCAAGAGCCGTGACGGTTCATAAAAATATTCGTCTTTATACTGCATTATTAAGCGAAAACAGTTTTATCAACGCGAAGAATGCACTCAACGGCTCATGCGATAATTTCCAAGAAACCGCAGAAATTCTTGCAATTACAAGACGTCTCATAACGAAGACCAACTGAGACTATTAAAGATTGATAACAAATTAAAATAATAAAATAAACTAAAAATAAGATGCTGAAATAGATGAAAAGACGTAAAACTAAACGAAAGCGATGATGTCGTTCTAGAATACGCAATGCACGGATCCTTGTACGACTATCTGCACAATTTGGACAACCCCGACTTGACGTTCATCGAGATCCTTGCATGGTCGGAGCAGATGGGTCAGGGGCTTCATTATTTGCATTACGAAGCCCCTGACATTACCATCCATCGCGACATGAAGTCCAAGAATGTCGTCCTTAGCGAGAAACTCGTCTGTAAGCTCTGCGACTTTGGCACCAGCAAGAATCTCACTCACACCCAGACAGCTTGGACTTGGGGCGGCACTGCAGCTTGGATGAGGTTCGTGCTTATTTTGCGATGTTTCTTGCCGCGCGTTCATTTTCTTTATTTTCCTAGTTGTACTGTTTTCACTTTATTCAGCATGCTTTCGTTATCAAAGAGAACGTTTTTATAAGCAAAAGGAAGCTTTGTTAATCGAATTGGACTCTTTTATGAGCGCTGCTTGAGAAATATTCAGCAATAAATAACATAACTGCAGGCTCAGTTGTTTTTGTAGTTATATTTTTGCATATTATGAGGGAAAATGTGTAGGCGTTAGGAAATGTTTTTACTTTCAAAATGACACGTGTTATTCGGTTTTTTAAGCATGAAATTTGCTTCTTACCTGTCTATTTTTATAACAATGAACATAACATCGTATCATTTGATCATGAAAGTATAGATATCATGTGACCTAATAGGGCAATCCTATGCTTATCATGCCATAGAACACGTGTTATTTTTGAAGTACAAACACACTCTCGGATGCGTGCGAATTCGCAGATGAACCTAATTGTCGTGAAACCAAAACTTGCATTCACTTTTTAAAACTGCTGAGTGCCTTGATTTGCGGAAGCGTATGCCTTCGAAGGCAATACTTATTGCTTACTCGCTGGAATTTACTATTCGCTTTTCCGCCTCAGTGATCCTTCATTTAATTGTGATTCACTCTCAAAGAGTGCTGGACAGCTCGTAGGCCGAGTAAAATTATAATGCGCCGCGTTGTTTCGCTCATTCAGCGTTCATTGGCCGGGTAATTCGCGACAAAGCCGCGTTGGCGCAAGTGGTTCGGGTGAACGCCGCGATTCACAGAATGGAATGTTGAGGGAATGCCAATGGAATGACAGGGGAATGTTGTTTTTTAGCCCAGAGATCATCAACCAAAGTAGCAGCGGAATATCGACGGCGACGGATGTCTGGAGCTACGCTGTTGTGCTGTGGGAGATGTTGACACGCGAGATCCCCTACGACGGCCTAACCGAGTTCCGTATCTATTCGCTCATCGCCGAGTACGGCACCAAACTCATCATTCCCGAATCTTGCCCCGATCGCCTCACGAGGTATCATCTTTAGTCATTTTTCGATCGGTAACAAGAAATCGAGCCAGGCGCCATAGTTTGCAAAGATGAGCTCGCTCTTTCGTGCGGAAACAGTGATTATCATCTAGAATGATAGTCTTTTCTTGGTTATTGTTGCGGGGCGCTCTCTCTTTGGGGTAGTACTCTAATAGCAACGGGGACCTTTACCACTGAACCAAGATGGAGCAATAGGAAGGACAGTAAAAGAACGAAACACACTGTTACGCCGGGACGTAACTACTGTAGGGGTAGAAATTATTCGGTGGTATTCAATTTCGGTGGTCCGGACGACCACCGAATATTTCTAACCCTACAGTATTACCAAGTCAGACTGGTCAATCACCAAAATTAAGTATCACCGAATATTTCTAACCCTACAGTAACTCACTAACTCAACATAATGAGATCGCAATGTCAATGACGTCACTGGGGTGCGACATGAGCGACACCCCGCGGCAGTTATTACGTGCGTTAATTGATAGAAAGAAACGCTATCGAATTTCAAAACAGTTTGCCTCATTCAGTCAAAGATTTCTTGTTGCTGATCGAGAAATTTTGATTGCACCATTACTATTAGCAGCCCGTTCGCAACCATCGCCTCGTCCATTTTCAGACTCATTCGAAGCTGTTGGAAGCGCGACCCCAAAGAGCGAATCGACTTCAAGCAGATTCTGGCGATTATTCGCATGATGCGCTTTGACGAGAAGTTTGGCGAGGAGTGCCAGATGTTCTTGGAGAAGAAGGACACTTGGAAGCCGGAAATTGTGAATCAAATCCGACAGCTCAAGGTCGGTTTGCAGTCTCGGACTACTTTCTTGACACTAGTATGAAATAGTTTCATAAGCTTAATTGATTTTATCATCACGAAAATAAATGAAGGTATTTTGCTATTTTTGTGCTTTGATCTGCGTCACAAGCAGAGGAGATGTAGATAATTTAGAAAATTATCAGCCATCAGGCACCGATTTCATGAAGCTAATGTAAATTGTATAAATTTAATTATTTTTCTGTTTTTTAATCACAAATTTTGCTTTATCACCATACGTTTCAAAAGATATTTGATTCAAGTCTCTTATCACCCAGATAGTTAGATACTTAAAAACTACTGTAGTTGATGACTGTTGATAATCCTGAATTCTTCTGGATAACTATTAATAATCCTGACCTTTTCTGGATGACTGTTCCAGAAGCGTGAGCTGAAGATCGCGCGAAAGACGGCCGAGCTTGACAGGTTAGAGCGACAGTTGGCGCAGCGAACGCAGAGTGGCTGGACGCCGTTGGTTAAGGGCGACTTACCGCCCGATGACATTACCTTTTGGACCGAGGAACACGTCTGCAACTGGCTGGCGCACATCCACCTCGACATCACCGAATCCGCTATGCAGCTCCTCTACAACGCCGTCCGACGACATCAGATTAACGGCCAGCGCCTCCTCAATCTCAGCAAAAATGACCTCAAGTTTCTTGGCAAGTGTTTGCTCGAAGTATTGGACTGCAGTAGAATTCGTTTTTGCCGGCTTCGCTTGTACCGGCAATTTTGGCCGGTCTTCCAAGTAGCGGTTTAAACGAATTTCACTGTTTTTTCATATCGCGTACTTTAGCTAATGTCGTATTTTGCGGGGTTTCTTTAGCACCGCATGAAGTACGGCTTTAGCTAAAAGTATACAAGATGAAACCGGCCCATTAGGTCGTAACAAATGTAATTACAATGAAGCTCTATCTAGACACGATAATGTGCATACTTGTATTGGTATTTTCTGGTCGAAGCGGCCGTTTAGTTGAAATTATTGTAAACTGTTGTCATCGTATATATGACGATTAAAGTTTGCCGGTTGTCCATTTATTGTGATAAACGAATTTTTTGCAAAGTCGACGAAATTCTATTAGTCAGCGATTCTGTGCAAAGGGAATGCGGAACTGGAAGCTAAAAATAGGGAAGGAATAATTTTTAGGCGTGCGCTCGTTAGGCCATCGGGTGGAGATCTCGCGTGCCGTGAAGGCGCTGCGAAAGGAGAACAGCCGGCAGCGCCATACGCACCATTCGGTCCATCAAGTCGCTTCGTCCTTGATCCCCTTGCCACCCGTCGCGCAGCCTGACACCCCCGATGTCAGCTTGTTTAAAATTATCGTTCAGGTACGCTTAATAAATGCTCTTTTGCTTATTTATTACTATTAATATCGAATTTACTTATTGTCGTCTTTGCCCTTATGACGCGTGACGATGTGTGGTATGTTCGGATGGCGTGCGAGTATGTAATATATCATGGTAAGTATATCAGTATTGTTTGTTTAAGCAGAGACGCTGAAATAGACAATCGGGATGTTGAAAGGTTTGAATGAGGAATTACGGTATGCGCGAAATTCAAATGTTGTGCTTCGTCGAAATTGCTAATGGTTGCTCGATTTGAGCGAAATTGGAGTGGATTGAAAGTTTTATTGTGGTTAGGCGTGGCACAACATTTTTGCATATGCACAAGTTCCGTAATTCCTGGATTCAGAATCGTTCAACATTTTGATTTCACATCTGAGCGTCTCTACCTTAGCATCCGATATTGACACGCCTCATTGCGGTCTGGACGGCAGGATATAACTCTCCTTTATATATATTCATCCCGTTTATTGTCGACTGCTGTATTATACGCGTCACAGCCTATAACTACGTAGGCATTTACGCACAAACGGTATTTTTCATGGTATTTTGTGCATAATCATTGCAAAGTCCGAATGCGAAAAAAGTGCTCGTTGTGCGCAGTTACGAAATAAACTATTCTGAGCGCTAAATTTAAACTCGTCATATCCGTAGCGCGCAGTCCGGATATGATTATTGATTTTTGTTGAACGCGTGGTGCGCTGGAAAGTGGTTTTATGGCAGTGATGCGGATAAAAAATAGAATTCGAGTACATAATAATTTTACAGGTAATGCTCTACCAGCGGACGCGACCGACGACCGAACCGTCCTATCGATTCAAGATCCTCGTTGATTCCGACTGGGACGAAAACCAGCCGATCTCGCTTTTGCCGCCGAAAATGCGCGACTCTAACGCGCTAATTCAAAATGTCGTCGTGACGACTCTAAACGCTCTGCAGGTAGATAATTTAGTGCTTTTTACGGTCCGCGCTCCCTAATGCGTAGGGCATCCACGTGCATGAGCAGATTTCTAGAAGGTTCTCAAAATTTCCTAAATAGTTCGTTTCACACGGGTCACGTGCTTAAGCATACGTTAATGACACGCCAGGGGTCCATTTCATTAAACTAATGTAAAATGTGAAAATATTTCTGCATTATCATCACTCATGTTGTGAAAAAATAAATGATGTAAATGTAAAATGTAATAACATTTCTGTATTTTACATGTACCGTAGTTTTATGAAATGGACCTCAACTTGCGGCGTGGGCGATAGAACCGCACGCTATTCGTCGCTTATTGCAGAAACCTCTGGGGGAGCCGACGAAACGAAGCCATGCGCCATTCGGGCTGTCACATTGGCTGAACGCGCCGACGGGTGGCGAGAGTGTGAAGGTGATGTGCGCGGTCGGGTTTAGCGATCGCGTGCTGAGACCCCGCAACACTCGAATCGAGGTGGAGGTATCGGAGTTCGGCAAGTCGACCACGCTGCTGGAGCGATGCGTAGAGCTGACATTGCGGCCGTACGCGAAGAAAGTGCGGAAGGAGCGGCCGTTAAGAGGGGACCGAATTGCCAGGGAGATTTCGACCGGGGTGGATGGCGAATTGCAGGGGGCGTTTCCGACGCCGGTTGACAGCAGCGACTCGGCGGCGTCCATTCGCCGACCGTTCGACGGCGGCTTGCCGAATGGGCAGGGCCGACGATCCAGCGAGACAAACGACAATCTCGCCATGCTCATTCCCCCTCCGCACTCCATCATGCGGAGCTCTTCAGAAGTGCAGTGTAAGTTTCTCTCCCTCTTTCCTATTTCTCTGTTCCACGACGAGACTGAACCAGGCAAATTGTTCTCGGATTGATTGCAGATCATTGTAAAATGTTGTGCGTCGTAAACAAGAATATGTTACGATTGCGGTGAAAAATTGTATTTTCTCAGCGAAAAGCAAGGCACATCTTTGCATCATAACCGTTTCCTGCGAGTATATTGAATGCGAGTGTATTGGTCTTTATTCGTTTACTCCACTCCATTACTCTTTTACATCATGACGCGTTTTTCAGGCGATAGTAATGGTGTGTCAATCAACGATCAAACTAGCTCATCGGTTACGTCTTCCTCCTCATCTGTGCCGACGTTCAGCGACCCTATGGGCGCAATGTCGGACGAGGCGTTGCTGCGAATGGTCACATCTCGCAACCTGTCGCTTGGCAACGGCCTGTCGCTTAGCAACTCCCTTTCGGACAGCGAACCCTGGCTCAAGAGTCATCCTGAACTCGTGGATTGCTCAGCGATGACGAATGGATTGTCGTTGGATGAGACGGACAGTATGTCTAAGAAAAGCAACCCGACGGATTCGTCTCAGCAAGAACGGCACGTTGATTCGACGAAGGGACAGTGCGATTCCGCCTCAAGCAGCGCCGGAATGCATCGACGCGACGAAGCCGTCAAGCTTAACACCGCCAATGTCAGCCGACTCGTCTACGGCGGCCTTTGTAAATGGGCCTGGAAGCGAAAGCTCAAACCGATTCACTATCGCTCCGGCGGCGGCGACACTGTCTGGCTCGTGTAGTAGTTCTCTTTTGAAATTCTTTCTCTATTTATTTCTCATTTGTACGTTCCGGTTGTATATCTTGCGTTTGAGTTGCTTATGTTCAGATTTTATGCTCAAAGTTTTGCGATTGGTGGGCTTTCTA